>CAUYRT010009542.1:0-24144 GCA_963574885.1 Lepilemur ruficaudatus | reverse complement strand
TATACAGAAAAAATTAGCCGGGCATGGTGGCCCATGCCTGTAGTCCCAGCTACTCGGGAGGCTGAGGCAGGAGGATCGCTTGAGCCCAGGAGGTTGAGGTTGCTGTGAGCTAGGCTGATGCCACGGCACTCTAGCCCAGGCAACAGAGTGAGACTCTGTCTCTAAATAAATAAATAAATAAATAAATAAATAAATAAAACAAAAAGCCAGATATTTTAGAATTTGCAGGCCAGGTGGCCTCTGTAGCAACTAACTGAACTTTGTTTTGTAGTGTGAAAATGGCCATAAATAATATGTCAATGAATGAGCATAGGTATTTTCCCATAAAACTTATTTACAAAAACAGGCAGTGGGCCTAGTTTGCCAACCCCTAGAGTAAAGCATAAATATTTAAAGATACAGCTATGAATACACAGATATAAACACACACTGGAAGTGTGGCGGAGAATGTTAATTGCCAACCCACCACCCCTCTTCCTTAAGAGCAGAGTCTTCATACTGTTGGGCCCACCAATGTTCCCAGCTAAATGTATCTATATTTTAGTCTTGTTTGCTAATAGGGGTGATTCTTAAAATGAAAGAAGATCTAGATGGGATATCTGGGAATGCTCTGTAAAGAGGCCTTATTTAGTGGGCAGGTGACATTTTGCCTTTTATCTTCCTCTTTATTCCTGCCTGGAACATGGGAATGATTGCTTGAGCTCAAGAGGAAATTTTGTGACTAAGTGGGCCAGCCAAGAAAATGTTAGAAACCTGAGCCTTTGCATCTTTGAGCCGATGAACTGAAGCCCCCAGCAGCTGACCTCTGGACTTCTTATTACATCGAGGAAACCACCCTTCTATGCTCAAACCACTGTTTAAATTGGGTCTCTACTTGCTGCCCAAATAAAATTCCAATATATGTTGGTAAGTAGAACAGATGCATAGTCTTGCTGCAAGCTGGAAGTACTGGAAGTAATAGCTATGTTCACAAGAAAGAGGCAGTATTTATGATTGAAGACTTTGAATCCATCAATCAGATCTAGGTGTCAAATCCTGACTCCACTGCTGACTTTGGATTAGTCACACACTCTATGCCTCAGTTTCCTTCCCGAAAAATCAGGATAATATTACATGATTTATGATATTGTTGAAAGATTTGAATATAATAATGCATATATAAAGTGCCTGGCACATAGTAAGTGTTGAAAAAAAGTTAATATTATTGGTACTGCCACTGTCATTATTTTGTTGATCTGGTGAGATCATTCATTTCTCTTACATAAGGCTGTTGTAGTACTGCAGTGAGGTAGTGATGACATTTCTTACTCACCCCTTGCTGTTCAGGCCTTCCCTTCGTTGCTAGAACAATGCATGGAAATCCACCCATAACCTCTGAGTTTTTGATAGTTATGACATGCTGGGCTGAGTGCTAGGTTCTGGGAGTTCTGAGATGAGTAAGACGGTTCTTGTCTTCAGAGCCGTCATGGCAGAGGCAGCCTGGAGGACAATCGAGTATAAAACAGTGTTGGGTGGAGAACAGAAGGATGAATGGGGTGTGGTGGGAGAAACAGAGAAGGAGCTCAGTTCATTACTGGGTGGAAACATGGTCTAAAAATATTTTATTGAGGACCTGGAATCTAAAGTAAGAGTACTGAAGAGGGTGTGTTGGCTATTACTTGTTATTATTAATATTAATAGCCAAGAATAATAATAGGAAAAATTTAAAAATAAACGATGGCATGTAAATATTTTTTTCATTTTCCCCTCTGTCTCCTCTCCAGCCCTCTGTTCTCAGCTCGGTGGCTGCCCGGAGACGGGAGGCAGGAACGTTTATTTCCCGAGCTCCCTTTCTGCTAGGTTGCCCCAGGTTGGCTGCTTCTCTCTACTGAGGGCCACAGCTCTGACCAGGTGTCTTTCCCTACAGCTGCTTCCTTCAGGCGCTGGGAACCACGCCCGGCCTTTGCCTTCCTTGGCCTGGGGACAGTGATGGCTCCCTGGTGTCCCTATTGACCCCAGGGTGTTCATCATCTCTTGCTCCTTCCTTTAACCCTCATCACGTCTTTGAGATCCTCCCTTTGCTCCACTCTCCTTAGACACTGACCCTGTTTTAGGCAGATATCTGCTTCCTGCCGAGATCCTGAGTGACAGATTCAAATGCCAACCAGGGCAAGTTATGGGTGAAGTGGACCAAATCTAACGCAGTAAGGAGGGGTGGCGAGGGCAGCGAGCTGTAGCGCCTTGACGTGGGCAGATGCTGCTCTGCTCCAGCTGTTGATTCCCTCTGAGAATATGATCGTAGCGTTAGTTTGCCTAACTTAAAAAAAAAAATAATTTTTCTAATTTTCAGACCTTCTAATTTTTCAACGGAAGCTGAAAATGTACACTTTAATAGAAGAATTTCCCCATTTATAAAAACACTCTGTGGGCCAAAGAACACAGGATTGAATTTGACCTGTGGCTGCTACTGTTGTAAGGGCAGCAGCCCCAGTGCTTAGGGGAGTTGGTTACACTGTGATAACATTAAGGATTGTGACCGGGTGCGGCACGGCTCACACTGTTTCACTTAACCCTTTTGACAATATCAACTTGAGAGAGGTTGTATTATCTCCATTATATAGATGAGGAAACTCTTTAAAGAGTCTCAAGGAGGTCAAATGATTCAATTAAGCCTGCAACTGGATAAGAAGCCCTAGTAAGGTTCGTGGTGCCTGAGAACATCAGCTGGAACTCTCTGCCCCCTTCCCGGCCGAGTCCTTGAGTAAGGCGCTGGGCCTTACTCATTGCTTCGTGTCTGTGTCTGAATCAGCCATTTGTTTTTCACTGGGATCTTTTAATTTTAACTTGGGGGTCCATGGATCTGCTAGATAATACATGAATGGTTTCTGGAGAGGTCTATGAAATCCTTGAGATCACAGGCCAATTTTTTTTTTTTTTTTTTTTGAGACAGAGTCTCACTTTGTTGCCCTGGGTAGAGTGCCAAGGCGTCAGCCTAGCTCACAGCAACCTCACACTCCTGGGCTCAAGCGATCCTCCTGCCTCAGCCTCCCGAGTAGCTGGGACTACAGGCATGCACCACCATGCCCAGCTAATTTTTCTATATATTTTTAGTTGGCCAATTAATTTCTTTCTATTTATAGTAGAGACGGGGTCTCACTCTTGCTCAGGCTGGTCTTGAACTCCTGACCTTGAGCTATCCACTCGCCTCGGCCTCCCAGAGTGCTAGGATTACAGGCGTGAGCCACCGCGCCCGGCCTACAGGCCCATTTTTTATGTGCACATGCACCAGTTTGCCGAGAAGCTAAATGGTAGGTGTCACAAGGATTTCAAATGTAAGGCTACAAAAAAAAAAAAAAAAAGTCCATTTGTTAGGGTGTTGGAAAGTAAATTGAAAAAAATAAATCAGACTCACTGGATGGGTATAATAAAAAGATGGAAATATTAGCAAGTGTTGGTGAGAATGTGGAGAAACTGGAACACTCATACACTGCTGGTGGGAATGCAAAATGGCGCAGCCATGTTGGAGAGCAGTTTGGCAGCTCCTCAAAAATTAAATACAGAGTTAACATATAATCCAGCAATTCTACTCCTAGATATATACCCAAGAGAACTGAAAACATGGACGATCGTACAAAAGCCTGTACATGAACGTGCATGGCAGCACTATTCCTAAGAGGCAAAAGGTGAATACAGCCCCAATGTCCAACAACTAATACATAAATAAAAAGTGGACCATTCACATAATGGAATATTATTCGGAAATACAAGAGAGGTAAGTACTGATGCTGCAACATGGAAGAATCCTAAAAACATTGTGCTAACTGAAAGAAGCCACTTGTGAAGGGCCACCTATTGTATAATTCCTTCTACGTGAAATGTTCAGAAGAGGCAAAGCCATAACGACAGAAAGTGGATTAGTGTTTTCCAGGGACTGGGATTAGGGGGAATGGGAAATGCCCGCTAATGCACACAGGGTTTCTTTTTGGGGTGACGGAACTGTTCTAGAATTAATGGTGATGGTGGCACAACTTTGTGAATACACCAAAAACCACTGAATTGTGCACTTTCAAAGGATGAATTTTATGGTATGGGAATTAGATCTCAATTTAATAAAAGGAAAAAAAGAAAGAAATGAGGAGTCGTATCAAGGGCTCAAGACTGAGTGACAGCCCAAACAGAAGGCACTTTGGCATTTTTGGTAGACCCTGTGAAGGAGACTACACCACAGTTATCTGCTCATGATTTTTCTTCCCTAATAAGAAACCCCATTAAATTTTTTTAAATATTTAATTTATTTAAAAATTAATTAATTAATTTATTTAGAGATGGGGGGGTGGTCTTGCTATGTTGCCCAGGCTGGACTTGAATTCCTGGGCTCAAGGGATTCTCTTGCCTCAGCCTCCTGAGTAGCTGGGACTACAGGCACGCGCCATTGTGCCCAACATAAGAAAACTGTGGTTTGAACCACTATATATAATGCTTTTTGTTGGGGGGAGAGAGAGAGAGAGAGAGAGAGAGAGAGAGAGAGAGAGAGAGAGAACTAACAGTCATTGTTAACTCTGTGTCTGGTTATGTGCTTTATATTTTGGTATATTACTTTTAATCTTTAGATACTGCTTCAGGCTTAGTTATCATCCTCATCATCTTTTTTTTTTTGAGACAGGTTCTTGCTCTGTGGCCCTGGCCAGAATGTAGTGGCATCATCATAGCTCACTGCAACCTCAAACTCCTGGGCTTCAAGTGATCCTCCTGCCTCGGCCTCCCAAAGTGCTAGGATTGCAGGAGTGACCCACTGTGCCTGGCCTCTCATCATCATTTTATAGATAAGAGGACCAACGTTCAAAAAGTTGAGCAAATGAAATAATTGAATATTGGCCAAAAGAAAAAAAAAACAGTCCTCCATGCCACCTGCAATAGATTGAAAGAATTTTTCCCATTCCTACATGCAATGTGCCTTTGTAGCCCCTCCCACTAATGGGTGGAGTCTGCTTTTTACCCTTTAAATCTGGGCGGGTCCCTGTGATTTGCTTTGGCCAATGTGTCATAAGCAAATGTGAAGGAGGCACATTTGTTTCTGCTTCCACAGTACTTGCATGATGGGGTTTGCCCTCTTACTTCTCTTGGGAACCCTGTGACGTCCATCATGTGAAGGAGCTAGTAGTGTGTCACCCCAGATGACAGTCTCCAACCACCACACATGGCAGTGAGGCCATCTTAGTCTAGCCACCAGCTGACCACAGCCGCTTGAGCATACCCAGTGGAGATCAGATGAGCAGGCTCAGACCAGAAGAACCACTCAGCCAGCCCATAAAGTTGTGAGATAAACAAATGGTTGTTTTGAGCCCCCAAGCTTTGGAGTGGTTTATTATGGTGGCAAAAGCTAGCAGATACGCTGCCTTTCACTATCTAAGGAGAGTGTTGCAAATAATTGACTGAAATGGGTAGGTATTGAGAATGTTCAGTGTAAAGGTTTAGGTTGAATCTATCATTTACACAAAATACATGCCCGTTTTCTGTTCCCGTTTTTATTGGTGATAAAATATTTGGTCATTAAAAGTGATCGATGTCTGGACATTGGCCTAGGCAAAGAATTTCCTGATGAAGACCCCAAAAGCAAATGCAGCAACAACAAAAATAAATAAAAGGGACTTAATTAAATGAAAAAGTTTCTTCACAGCAAAGGGAAAAATCAACACAGTCAATAGACAACCTACAGGATGGAAGAAAATATTCGCAAACTATACATCTGACAAAGGATGTGCCTTAAGATACAGAAACATAGTAACGGTGGCTCCAAGAGCTCTGGCTCACTCAAGTTGGTCTGGCAAATCAGTGAGCTAGTCAACCCCACAGGTGACTAGACCCTACTAGCACAGGGTCTGATAGCCAGCAGAATGAGGTTCGATGTTATTAAAACACACCACCCCAAATAAGGCTTCCTTTTTATTTATATAAATAGAATTGTGACACATACACTCTCACTCTACCATGCCTTTTATTTTTACAGAATAATATTTCTGGGAGGCCAGTACAACTCAGCACTTGGAAATTATTCTATTTTCTATTCGTGACTGCCTGATAATGCATTGTATGGAGATTGTATAATTTATTTAACAAATCCATTTATGTATTTAGCTTGTTTCCAGGTTTTAAATTGTTATTACTATTTGAGACAGGGTCTCGCTCTATAACCCAGGCTGGAGTGCAGTGGCGCAATCACAGCTCACTGCAACCTCTAACTCCGGGGCTCAAGTGATCCTCCAGCCTCAGCTTCCTGCCTCAGCCCCCCAAGTAGCTAGGGCTATAGGCCCTCACCACCATGCCTGGCTAATTTTTAAATTAATTTTTTTTTTTTTTTTGAGAGATGAGGTCTGGCTATGTTGCTCTGGTGGCGAACTCCCAGCCTCAAGAGACCCTCCCACCTCAGCCTTCCAAAGTGCTAAGATTCTAGGCATGAGCCACTGTGCCCAGCCTGGTTTTAAATGATTCAATTGCTAGCTTTTCAAAAAAAAAATTTTAACTTGACCCACTAAGAGAAATACATTTTTACATTGGGACCCAGTATGTACACACACATACGCAGAGCAAAAATTTCACAAAATAGTATTTACCCTTCCTATATGTCATTCCATCTATTCAATTTTATTCTAAAAAACAATAGCCGTGACCCCCTAAATTGATCTTACCACCTATTGATAGATAGGTCATAACCTACAGTTTGAAAAACACTTTCAATGCATATTTATTATATGAGAAGTACTTATTTATACTCTGTACTGTTCTGAATATTTTATAAACAGTTTATTAATCCTTGCAAAATCCCGATGGGGTACGAATGATTATTTTCCCCATTTTCCAGATGACAAAACTGAGGCACAGAGAAGTCGTACAAGTTGCCCAAGTTCACAAGCTAGTATGTGGGAGAGCTGTGCTTAAATCCCAGGCAATCTGGCTGCAGTTTATGCTCTTAACCGTGAGCCCACAGTACTTCCTATAGTCTTAGGAATTAAGGCTACAATGTAGCAAGTATTTAGCAATGTACAGTTCCAAATAGCCTCCTTCACTGTCTCAAACCGCAGCAGGGTACGTTCCTTTAGCAGATAGTCAAACAGGACACGACAAATGTACTCTGCTATTCATACACCTTGATTGTTGCAGAAGCTAACAAGCTCCCCAGATGAAACAATCTCCTCCAGAAACTCAGCTTCAGCAACTCTCTCTCTCTCTCTCTGTCTCTCTGTCTCTCTGTCTCTCTCTCTCTCTCTCTCCCTCTCCCCAAAAGCCCCAAACTCTCAGCTTCTCAAATGATCAGTGAAGACCATGCTCAGTGCTGGATTTACAATAATATTACAGGGTCACTTCTTATGCAGAGGTAGTGCTCAACTTCCCCATTATTTATTGATTCCCCCCCCAATTTATCAAGTTCTAAAGCCTAATTATTGATATAATAGCCAAGATATTGGGAGAATTGTAAGTCCCTTTAGCTAATGCATGGCATATGTTGGAGGGATTCAGCTAATTCACATATCTGTCTGCACTATTAATAGAGAAGGTTACATGCCAATTATCCAGGCTTCAATCAGCCTGTTTGGATACAATAGAGGCAGTGTTCACACACTTGATGTGCCACATTCCTTCCCGACATCAGAAGCAGCTGGTCCAGATAAAGACCACTGGGGCTTTGATATTTAGGAATCACATCCACGGAAGAGCTGGAATTGAGACTTGATCGCTTACATCAACAGATACCTGCAGGAATCTTGAACCTGGACTCTTTTGAAAAATGCCTAGTGGGTTTGCAGTTCACTGGGCTCTAAACGTTTCCTGCTCAGACTTGTTGGGTGGGTGGGTGGGTGGATGTGCCGAGGAAGAGGAGAAAGACAAAGGCACAAATGGCTTCGACGATAAAGGAGGGAAGAATAGGGCTGGGCAAATGGATGCCGATGAAATAAAGAACCTGCCCCCGTTCTTGTGCCCAGTTGTAGACCCACGCAGGCTACCACGTTTCCCTCCTGAGAGTTTGAACTTACGTGTTGAGGGATACATAGATATTTGTAAAAGCATGTGTATGTATTTCACCTCAATCCTTTTCTTTTTGCTTTTTTCTTTCCCCTCTGATTCAGAAACTGGACTGGAAGTGTGGTAATATCGTCAAAAAATGCTGTTTCCGGTGATATTTTTAACCAGGAACAGAAGCTGAAGTGTCTGGAAGCACCCGAGAAAGCCCCTGCTCTCCAGAGAGCTGTTCTCTAACTTTGCTGGCAGGGAGCACCGGGCTGCTGATCGCAGAGTCAAAATGGCAGATGTTGGAGATTTTAGGGGGAGGGGAGGCAGATACCTGAGACTCTCCAGAAACTGTTCCTAGCCTTCCTATTATCTCCATTTTTCAGGTCACAATATTACACAGAGCTGCTGACCATTATCGGAGGTCACACAGCCAGACGCTGGCACAACAACAAACAAACAATAAAACAAAAGCCCACCGATCCTAGGTCCTGCCTCTCAGGCTGGCATTACTCAAATACTGCAGCAGACTTCGATACCTTTAAAAATCACCGAAAGCTAATAAACGACAGGCAGACACAAGACGTCAGCGTTGTTTTGTGTGCTATTTCAGCTCCGTGTGTATTTTTTTTCCTACCCTCCCAGATGAAAATACAGTAATTAACTCCATACAGAAGGCGGGAGGGGGAGGGAGGAAACTCTCTCTCTTTTTTTCCCCCTAGACTTGAAAAGAAATTCTGGCAGATAATTTGGCTGAACATGAAAAGGGAGAGGCTGCTTACAGCCGCCCAAATAAAGTGCTAGGTTGGGGAGGCTCTGCAGGCTGAGTTGGTTATTTCACTGCATGAAAGGCAGACATGTATCTGTTCCCATGGAGATGCGATTTCTACTAGTCAATCAGGCACTGGGGAGGTCAGACAATAGCCAGTAGTTTCTTCTTTCATCTTGAGAGACAGTCGATTCCTGCTCTAGTTTAACATCTCACCTAAATTTAAAGGCATCTAAAAGATTTTTCAGAAATACCTGCAAACGCGACCATTATATTTTCAGCGATCACCATTAACAGGGAATTCCGGCTGCCTCCGAGGAAGACGGGGCGTGACCTCCTCCCTCCAGTTTCAAATCATAGGTTGTACTGCCATCCATCTTGGCATAAATTTGGACTCCAAACTTGACCCCTCCCTCTCCAATAAAATAATTAATAAGGTCACAAATGGCATGTTGAGATCTGGGGAGGGAGCGGGGCGGGGGACTTCAAATCCAGCGTCGGGGAAGCCAGAGCACGCTGCCCCAGAAGACAGCAAAGCCCGGAACTGCTGCCAGTTCGGTAAATTGTCAACTTTGTTCCTGGCACTTCCTTGCCCGAAAACTGCACATGCAGAAATGATTAGGGCTGTTATTTGACCTTCAGTGTTTGTTATCTATCAGTCCCAGAAAGCAGATCGTGTCCATTCGCAAAATGTTTCTTTCAGTAGGTGAATTGCAGCGTAAGTGCCTGGAAACCAGGATTCACATAAAGATTTCTAGAATGATTTCCTCAGAAGTGTCTCTTTTTCCTGTATCATTTCCACACATGCCTAAGGCAGAAGAAAATGTAACAGGGGGCTTCCTAGAGCTAATTGAGAAGGGAGAAGGTATTTCCATGGGATCCCGTTTAAAAATGCTGTTTGAGCTGCTGCTCCAACTCTGGGAGCGTATTTGAGAGGCAGACTATCAAACGTGACTTCCACAGAAGGCTGTTCACAGGATGGCAGCGGAACAGAACACAGCAGACAGCCCAAGCCAGGATTTTATCATTAAGTAACTTCATTCTCCTTAATGGAGTCACTCAAGTGCAGCTCAACTTCGCCAGGCAGGAAAGTAAACGCAAGTAAGACTCCTGGTTTGTAACTAGCCCGGCCTCTACAGTTAGGAAGCTGGGAGTGCATTTCCATCTCCCCAAGGCAGAGGCTCCTGCCTCCCTGGGGGCCGGGCTAGCTGGAACAAAGACACCTACAGGGCCACCACGGAAAGCCATTTGGAGCATTCCCAGCAAATAGCGTTTAGGGAAGGGAAAAACTCCAAAGCACCCGATAGCGTACAGTGTAATATCTCACTGTTAAGGAGGCAGAAAGCAGAAATTTACCTTGAATGTTCTTGGGACTTTGATTTCTCTGGAAAGACACGGCACACATTTCTCATGGACTGTGTGGGTCAGTATCTGACCGTTTTCTTTGACAATTTCTTTCTCTTATATTCTCATTTTAGCTTTTAAAATTTAAAATGGAAGTAACAACTAATCTCTTTTAAATGTTCAAACGGTACAAAACGAAGGTAAAAGAGTTAAATTTCCTCATTCCTTTTGCTTACCACCCCCCCAAGCTCATGATCTCACCAGATAGCTGATAACTACTTTTTAACAGTGTGGCACATACTTTTCCAGACATTTTCCATAAATATGCACGTATACACACATACTCTTTCTTTTACATATACCACTGGAATCGTATTTATAGACACTATTATACAACTTGCTTTTTTTCACTTAGAATATCTATCACAGGCAATTTTCAAGTTGTGTATTTTTTTAATTAGCTATAAATTTGTGGAGAAAAATGTCACACATGCTCCTGGGGAAAATTCAAATTAAAGGGCTTGTGGGGAAGGGTGAGTCTGCCTCCTCCCCCTGCAGACAATGACTATCAGCAGTTTTTAGTGTATCATTCCAGAAATAGTCTATGCATACGTCAGCATATATGTGTATCAAACACTCACACCTTTTTTTGGTCTTTGCCTAAGTTTCTTTCAGCTTGCGTTTTCCACTTAAATGGCACTATGGTGGCATGATATTTCTTTGAATGCTATTCCTTAATGTATGTGACTTGTCCTTTTTGACATCGTTTTATGTGGCTTTCAGTGTTTGCTTCTACAAACCGTGCTGCACCAAATACTTGTGTGGTGCACGCCCTGTGTTTCTCTGTGTAAACACACTCCTTTCAAAGCGACACCTATTCCTTCTCACCTGTCCTCAATTTGCCTTAATCTGAAGGACAATTGATCGAATTAACTTATAAAAAAAATGAGGGTTTTAAACAGAGTGTTTTTAACCCATTAAAAATCTATTATAAACTCGTGCCTCTTCTGTAGTTTTTTAATCTCTCCTCTGGCTTAAGAATGAGAGGCTCATGAAAATGAAAAGAAAAAGTGGCGCCCGTCCCCCCGCCCCGCCCCCCATCAGCCACGCCAGGATCGCTGCGAAGCATCCCTCGCCTGCTTATTACAAATGCATACTTCATATTGAGTAGTTCCTTTCCACCTACTCCTTTCATCTTGGGCTCAGAAAAAGATCGCAGCTCACGCTTACAACTTTAGGTGCAGCTTCCTGCTCTTTTTGTGTGTGCAAGAGTAAAGCCACTGGGGATTTAGAACAAAGCGTGCCCTTGGAAAGAAATGGGTAGAATTTTGTGTGTGCACTAGGTGGGGGAGGGAACCCCCCCTCCCGGGGGAGGAGTCTGATTTCATTATACAGTTGGAAACCCGGTGAAATCATGTATACGACCGAATCTTTTTGCTCAGCCAGTGAAGTCTTTTTGTTCTTTGTCTTGCAATGTGTACAGCAATTTTCTGTTATGCCTGGGAAGAAGGAAATTTGAGTTGAAGAGGAAGGCTGCTCCATATGCCCTGTAACAAGCAAGCTAATTGAAAAATTTAATTCAGGAAGAGATGCAACAAGCCCAAAACGAAAGAGGAAGCGAGCCTGCCAATGTTCGGAGAAGGGGAAAACCTAAGAAGTTACCATCCCCAAGTTAAAACTGATGTGGGGCTGGAAACATTCTATATATTGCCCACTGTGTTTGTCATTGAAATTCACAATCTTGTTTGCTGTTTATCCTGAGACTCTGGGAGCTCTCCTGCTGCTTTGGAAAAAAGAGGCCAGGTCTAGGAAGAAATGCTAGTGATAAGAAAGGGAGGGATTAGAAACCCTAGAGAGAATGGGAGGTGTAAATAATATGTGGGCATTTGACAATCCCCACAAAGAAATGAAAGACAAAGCCAAACAAGTGCCTGATGCCAGAAATCCTAAAAACTGGAGTGGGAAATCCAGACATCAGAAAAATATGAAGAAGAAAAAAAGAAAGCAAAATCCCAAGAGATTTTTTTCCTTTGTGATGTTACCTAATAGAGTAAATAAAGGTGGTTTTGCCATCCTGCCCATAAAGGCGATGGCTTCATGATGTGCCTTCAGAGGCTCTCAGCAGCCAGCATGAGCCTTATGACAAGACAGGTCAACTTGGGGGACAGTTTCTTCCTCCAAAAAGGAGGCAAGATCAGGCAGAAGGAGCACTTGGCCAGGGAGTTACCCCTCTCCCTAAAGAGCTTGATCTATTTGAGTCATTTGCAGACCTCTGCCCCTCTCTTTTCTTTCTCCCAAGAGTCTCCCTTGAATGAAATTGCTTAAGAAAGAGAGAAAAGGCATTTTTTTTTTTTTTTTGCCAAAAGCTAAGACCAAGTTAAACTTGTTGGACAATGGAAACCTCTTCTGGAGGCTGTAGATTGTGACACTTCCTAATTGCATGACTTGGGCATATTGCTTCATTTTCCTACTGTAAAAAGAGGATGATAATAATAATAGGTAACATTTACTGAGCTCTTAAATGGAGTAAGTTCTTTATACACAGATCCATTTTGTCTTCTGAACCTAACGAGGTAGTATAATTATTATATTGTCTCCGTTTTTGGAGGCTCAGTCAGATCACTTAGCTAGAAAGTGATGAAGACAGAATATAATTCTAGATCAGGGATTGGCAACTACAGCCCGAGGGCAAAATCTGGCTCAATGCCTGTTTTTGTAAATAAAGTTTTATTGGAACACAGCCATCCGCATGTGTTTATGTATTGCCTATGGCTGATCTTGAGCTACAGTGGCAGAGATGGTGCGGTGCAAAGTCCAAAATGTTTACTAACTATCTCTTTATAGAAAAAGTTTACAGATTCTTGCCCTAAATTGTCCAAGCCCGTGCTCTTAACCATGTATGTGTCCTTATGCTCCAAAATACCTCGTTTTTAAAAAATGTGATGCTGACCAGGAAAAACAAAGCTAAAATGTCAGAAGTAATAATAGTTATTGGAGCACTGACTCTATGAGAGACCCAGGAATATTAAAAACAAACAAAACAAGTTTTCTTTCTATTTTTTTCCCTTTTCACCCTTTTCCCCCTCAAAACTTGAAAGTACTTATATCCTAAATCTAAAACAAACAAAAAACCTTCACTGCCTTCTCAGCTTTATTGAAACTATGTACAAATGCTTGTCTAAAAACCCAAAGCATACGCTAGGAAAATATCCAAAAGGAACAAATAGAATATGGTTTTCCAGAAGACAAAAATTATTTTTGCATATATGTTACTTTCAAAGCTGTAGGTGGAATATGTTGTTAAAGTAAGAAGCTATTCCATCAGAAGCTGATATTTACAGATTAGGAAACAGAGCAACTAAGATCTTGGAACTTGATCTGTGTAGCCATAAGAGCTAACTTTATTAGTGTTGCAATATGGCTAAGTTTTTTGTGGCTTTCTAGAATTGATGAATGTACCTACATAAAATATCCAGGTTTTTATTGTTTTATTTTTTTGCCTCCTCCTCCTCCTAATATCCAGATTTTTTTTTTTTTTAAATTACTGAACTAGATTAATAGTAGGAATATTTCCTGTGTCTCCAACATTCCAGGCCCTGGGCTGGGAGTTCTGAATACTCTTTGCTGACCCCTCCTGATAACTCTAGAAGGCAGGTGTTATTTTCACTCTTTCGATGGGAATGGGGCACAGAAGCACAAAGTGGCCCAGCGAATACCCAACCAATGACCCCAAATTCCATACTCTTTCCCCTCCAAGAGGAGGCCTGTCGTCGATTGTTTACCTTTTCTTTCAGCCAATTCTTACCTACTTCTGTGCCTGCCACATGCCAGGCACTGCACTGGGCTCTGGGAAGCCGGCAGTGAACAAGACACGTAATAACTCAGTCACACGTCAATGAACAGGGTATTTTCAGATGAGAGGGAGGAAAGCCAGGAAGGAAATTACACAGGAGAGAAGGGACAGAGAGTGATCAAAGTTGGACATAGCAATATGGGCTGGGAAGGCCAAGGAAGAGACTTGAATGGGGTGTGCCAGGCACAGGGTGAGGATCTAGACTCCGGAAGAGAGTTCCAGGCAGAGGAATCAGCAAAGGCACATGCCTTGAGGTGGGAAAGATCTTGGTCTATTGAGCAGTTATGTTGATTCCTTGTGGCTTTTGCAATTCAGCAGTCAATTAACGTTTTTCCCAGTTTGAAGGTCTTAGGTGCTGCCTTCTTGGCACCAGGGTTCACTGAGGGTTTGTTCTCAGGTCTAAGACATAAGGCTGTGATTGCCTAATGCTGCTTTCTTCCTCTCCTTGTTAAACGAAGGGGTAAAATGTTCCTCCGTTTGTGACCGGAAATAATCACAATGTTCACTGTTCCAGTTTTTAGTATTTTTTTTAGATTTTTAGATAAGAATCACCTATCACTGAGTACATGCTATGTATTGTGCCAACTGCTCAATTGTATTATCTCATTTAATCTGCAAACAACCCAATGAGATATTGTATTAATAGAATAGTCGTCTTAAAACAGGAGCATGCTGCACTGATAGTTTTCAGGGAAGTGATTTCTAGAATCTCCATGTTTATACCTATATTCACTTATCTTTGAAACCGCCTGGGAATGCTCCTGCCTGCCTAAATTCACAATAACCCTGTTTCTACGTCACAGAGAATCGTGTGTGTGTGTGTGTGTGTGTGTATGTGTGTGTGTGTGGTACCACAGCATCTTTCTTGGGGTAGGTGGTGGGATAATCTCCAAGGTACTAAACAAAGGGATCAATCCAAATATTGGTTTTGGGAAATTCTCCCTTAATAATTAATCAAGGCATCTAAATGTAGGTGTCCTATGGCACTTGATCTTACACTCCTTGTTCTAGAACACCAAAGAAGTATAATAATGTTGTTGATTCTTATAAATGGAGCTGGAATGTTTTCTGGAACCATCAAATATTTCAGAATATACTGGATATACCCCAGGATAAAAATGTTATATGATTTTCTTTTAGGTTTAGTGTGTCCTGTTCAGTACATTAGAACTCGTTTTATCGAATCACATAGTGAAATATGAATTCCAATTCCACCTATCATCTTAGTTTTTTTCTTAAAAATGGTTACTATTTTCTCTTTTTTGTTAAGAAAAAATTGACTTATTTGAATTACAGTAAAAATTTCAGAAGTCAATTTAAAAATAAACAAGTTTCTTCTTTAAAATTATGTAAGAAACATAAGGTCATTAGTTTAGCAGATCCTGACTGTTGTCTTCTTTATAATAGTATCAGCATTACTTAACACTACTAATTATTTTCTTTGCAGATAAAACCCAATTTACACACACACATAATTTTAATTTTTGTTTGACTGCCATGTGCTTAGGGAAAGCTGGGACCTCCACAGTCCCCGGGGATGAAGTTTTGATTAGTCAGTAACAGTGGTTCTCAATCCCGGCCTCAAGGTCAGATCATCCTCAGAGCTTTGAAACACTGTCGCGCCTGGGCCCCGTCCCCAGCTATTGTGATTAAATCAGTCTAGGTCAGTTAAGATAATTTTACTTCTGTCTCTAATAACTGGTTGAGGAACTGGCGTGGGACACTTCTGACCAATGAGAGGCGAAGGAAGTTGGCCATGGGCGTGTCTCTGGGAAAGTTGTTTCTGCACTTGAAAAAGTAGAGAAGGAATGTTCTGCCTTCCAAGTTTTAGACTTTTTTTTTTAAGGTGAATGTGTGCTACCTGGAACTGTGGCAGCCATTTTGTGGCCACAAGCAGCAAACCTGAAGTTCAAAGCCAATACACTTGGGTGAGCAGAATAAGAAGATCAAAAGAACCTGGCCTAGAACAATTTAATTAACAACTCAGGAACGCTCTGTCAAGGAGGACATTTACACCAGTTTTAGTTGCGTTTTCTGTTTCCTCAAGCTCTAAGCAGTTTTAATTTAACAAAATAAGGAAGCAGTAGCACAGAGAGGTTAAGCTATCTGTTTATAGTCACACAGCGAATAAGTGGCAAAACCAGGGCTTGACTGTGTCTGATTCTGGCCCTTGTATTTTTAATGACTATGCTATAGAACAGGGATTGGTAAACTACGGCTTGTGTGCGAAACCCCACGCACCACCTGTTTTTGTAAGTAAAGTTTTTGGGAACACAGCCAGACCCATTTAGCGTATGTGTTGTCTACAGCTGCTCTTGTACTACAAAAGCAAAGTTGGGTAGTTGTGATAGACACTGTATGGAACTCAAAGCTTAAAATATTTGCTGCCTGGCCCTTCATGGAAAACGTTTGCCAACCCCTGCTGGTCTAAGACAATCACGGTAATCCAAATTTCTTCGCCAGTGATTGTCTAGGGGTGACTACAATAACCTGTTCCTGCCAATGAGACTTAAGCAGAATCCTGCTGGGGAGATGCTTCTGAGAAGGACAGTCCCTGAGCAAAAGAGGTAAGTAGGAAGGCAGCTGCCTCCCTTCTTCCCGCTTCTGAATCTGGATGATATGATTGGCGCTGTAGCAGCTGTCTCAAAACCACAAAGGGAGGGAGCGTGAGTATGTGCGAGATGGCAGAGAAGAAATATGGAAATAGACTGAATCTTTGATGATGCTTTTTGTTTTTTGAGACACAGTCTCGCTCTGTCTCCCTGGGTAGAGTGCGGTGGCATCATCATAACTCACTGAGACCTCAAACTCCTGGGCTCAAGCGATCCTCCTGCCTCAGCCTCCTGCGTAGCTGGGACTATAGGTGCACACCACCACACCTGGCTAATTTTTTCTATTTTTGGTAGAGGCAGGGTCTGGCCTTGAACTTCTGGCCTCAGTGATCCTCCCGCCTTGGCCTCCCGGAGTGCTAGGAGTACAGGTATGAGCCACTGTGCCGGCCTGATGATGCTCTTAACACTCTGATCCAATGCTGTAACTGCCTATATCCAGATTTCATCTTGTGTTAGATACTAAGTAGTTTAAACCACTTTTTATAGGCTATTGCATTATTTGCAGCTGAATCGATCTCATCTGATACAAACCTTCTGTGTTTGGGATTATGACTCCTATTTTATACTTAAGAAATCCAAAGTTCAGGGAGATAAAGGACTTGTGCAAAGCTGTGTGCATCAAGCTGGGTCTGTGCAGATCCAATGACAACCCCTATTCCACTGTCTTCTGGTAGTAATATACAAACTCTTGGCATTTAGAGCCTTGTTTACATACGTAAAAATTTGTAACCAAAGGAGAATGAACACTAGGGGCAACTGGGGTTTCAACAGTTACTTCCTCTTTTTCCCTCCCAATAGATCTTTTGGTTTGAGCAGCAATGCACCCAGCTCTGAGGGATGAAGGATATTGGGTCCAATCATGAAATTCCCTTTCCCCTTTGTGGAAGGCTTCATCCCCGAGATAGAGTGATTCCAGGTGGGTCTGGGGGAGGCATTAGAGTTTGCATATCCAATGAGTTCCCAGTGACACCAATGCTTCTGTTTTGTAGAACACACTTGGACTAGCACCACGCGATGTCAGGGGTTGACAAACTTTCTCCGTAAAGGACCAGAGAGTATTTTAGCTTGTGGGTCATGCACTCTATGCCACAAGCACTCACTTCTGCTGTTGCAGCAGAGAAAACGCAGCCCAGACAACATGTAAATGAGCGGGTGTGGCTGTGTTCCAATAAAACTTTATTTACAAAAACAGAGGTGGTCCAGATTTCCCTTTGGGCTGTAGTTTGCTGACTTCCATTGTAGACCAAATCAGGGTTCTCCTGCTGGTCCTGAGCTCATCTTCTCTGAATACGTTGCTTACTAAAGGCTGAACCAAAAAGGATTCTCTGAGAAAGGAAGACATGGGCGATGATTCTCAAGAAGCATGTAAACGGTTGTGATCTAAGCCAATTCTGCGTGGAACAATTCTTAGGTTATTTTTGGCAGAGGCAAGTGTTAGCTGTTCCCCTGCAACCTAGCTACAGGTTACCATGAAATCAAATCTCTGTTCAAATTCTGCTGCTCTTATAGCCAAACATTCAATAGCAAAGCAGGCACAAAACAGTCCTACAACCTGTTCTGGAAGCTCCATAAAGTCCCAGAGTGCCATTTTTAAAAATTGTTATTATTTTTAATTGACACATAATACTAGCATATATTTCTGGGGTACAGTGGGATATTTTGATACATGTATACAATATATAATGATCAAATCAGGGTAACAAGCAAATCCATCACCTAAAACATTTATCATTTCTTTGTGTTGGAAGCATTCAGAGCATTCACAATGTGCTCTTCCAGATATTTGAAAATCTACAATAAATTTTTGTTAATTATAGTCACCGTATAGCCAAGCACTCTCTTCTTTTAGCTTCTCTGGTAGCACTCTGTAAGAAAGGTGCACTCAGGGCAGGCATAACAACCTTCCAAGAGCTGGGTCCTGTGCTCTTAGGTTTGCATGATGCAATCAGAAATCCTCCTAAACCAGCAGCTGGACATAAAATCAACTAGGGAAGGAGGCAGGGAAGGGTAGGTGAAGGGTAGACTGTTGTATCCTATAACACATTATAGTCAATCCACATCTCCAGTGCTTTTAATTTCACCAATTAAAATTCATTTCTAATATCATTGTGCTGATATTTTCACCAAAAAAAACCCTATTCCTTGGCTGGGTGCAGTGGCTCACACCTGTAATCCCAGTACTCTGGGAGGCTGAAACAGGAGGATCACTTGAGCCCAGGAGTTCAAGACCAGCCTGGGCAACATAGCAAGACCCTGTCTCTACAAAAAATAGAATAAAAAAATAGTTAGGTGTGGTGGTACATGCCTGTAGTCCCAGTCACTTGGTAGGTTGAGGTGGGGGGAGGATAGCTTGAGCTCAGGAGTTTGAGGCTGCTGTGAGCTATGATCCTACCACTGCACTCCAGTCCAGGTGACAGAGGGAGACCTTGTCTCAAAACAACAACAAAAAACCCCTACTCCTGAATTGCCAGAAGCAATAACTGTTGCTGGAGGGTGGTGTTTTCTGACATTGTGACATTGTGATGGAGAATGCATCCTTGGCCGGGGTGGGTGGCTCATTAGCCAGGAGCTAATCCTAGCACTCTGGGAGGCCAAGTTGGGCGGATTGCTCAAGGTCAGGAGTTCAAAACCAGCCTGAGCAAGAGTGAGACCCCATCTCTACTAAAAATAGAAAGAAATTAATTGGCCAACTAAAAATATATAGAAAAAATTAGCCGGGTATGGTGGCGCATGCCTGTAGTCCCAGCTACTTGGGAGGCTGAGGCAGAAGGATCGCTTGAGCCCAGGAGTTTGAGGTTGCTGTGAGCTAGGCTGATGCCATGGCACTCTAGCCTGGGCAACACAGTGAGACTCTGTCTCAAAAAAAGAAAAAAAAATCAACACATCAATACATCTCAGGTGTTGCTAACCAAAAAAGGAGGGGCATGAGCTTTCTAATTTGACCACCTAAATATTGTATCTTCCAAGCAGTTTCCAACTTGTGTCAAATCAAATGAGTATTTAGTTGTTTTCTTTGTTTCTCAGAATAGTTCCCTACATTCTCCATGGCTTGGTTCTTTCCAGAAAATTCCCTGGGCAGAATTTTGCACACAGCCCAGCAGAGGGCCCTGCATTCTGAGTCACAATCAGGCATACACAGAAGACACTGCAGACACCAATCAGCAAATCCGGAACGAGGACTCCTTTTCTCCCACACTCCACCCACGGGGCTCAGGTTCCATTTACAGCTGGTCAGCTAACAACTGATGGCGTCTGCACTTCCTTTTAGCTAGGAGACAGTAGCAGTGGTTTCTAAGAATAACCAGTGGCTCTGGAAAAGATTCCCATTGTGTGAATTAGCACACAAGTATTTTATGTTACAGCTTTTATTCCCCTAAGATTCCTATTGTCATTTAAAAATGTATTTAACAGATATAGAGACATATAAATGCTTAAGAAAAACACATTAAAAAGGAATACATCACAACGATAAATCGTGGTTCTTACTGAAGAGATTATGGCTGATTTTGCTATGTTCTTTTACTTTCCAGATTTTACACCATAAACATGGCGCTTTTTTTTTTTTTTTTTTTGAGACAGGTTCTTGCTCTGTTGCCGGGGCTAGAGCGCTGTGGCAACATCATAGCTCACTGCAACCTCAAACTCCTGGGCTCAAGTGATCCTCCTGCCTCAGCCTCCCGAGTAGCTAGGACCACAGGTGCAAGCCATCACGCCCAGCTCATTTTTCTGGTTTTTTTGTAGAGACGGGGGTCTCACTCTTGCTCAGGCCAGTCTTGAATTTCTGGCCACAAGGAATCCTCCTGCCTCAGCCGCCCAAAGTGCTAGGATTACAAGCGTGAGCCACTGTGCCCAGCCTGGTTCTTTTGTTTCGAATATTCCATTTTCAAAAAGAGAAAATATAGAAGTTTGAAAAAGCATGAGATAGGAAATGTATATATGCTTGTCAAAAAGATTCAATCTGAAGCAGTTTGGAGAATTACAAAAAAAGATTCAAAACAGTTGGAGCAATTTTTAAACATATTTATTAAAATAATTTTTAGCCAGGTGCAGTGGCTCAGGCCTGTAATCCCAGCACTTTAGGAGGCTGGGGCAGGAGGATAACTTGAGGCCAGGAGTTTGAGACCAGCCTGGGCAACATAGTGAGATCCTGTCTCTACAAAAAAATAAAAAGTTACTCGAGAGGCTGAGGAAGGAGGATTGCTTGAATCCAGGAGTTTGAGGCTGCAGTGAGCTACGATGACACCACAGCACTGCAGCTGGGGCAACAGAGTGAGAAAAAAAAAGAATTTTTAGAACAGTATAAAATAATAAACAGGAAAATGATTTATTTAGCCTCTATCTAAATGGTCATTTTAACCCTTTCAGCTAAAATGTGGAAGCATCCATCTATGTCCAGAGGGCACAGATCTGTTTTCCAGAAACAAGTGAGAAAACTGCACCAGGCTGGGTGCAGTGGCTCATGCCTGTAATCCTTGCACTCTGGGAGGCCGACGAGGGAGGAGACTCGGGAGGATCGCTCAAGGTCAGGAGTTCAAGACCAGCCTGAGCAAGAGTGACCCTGTCTCTACTAAAAATTTAAAAAATTAGTTAAGTATGGTGATACTCGCCTGTAGTCCCAGCTACTCGGGAGGCTGAGGCAGGAGGATCACTTGAGCCCAGGGGTTTGAGGTTGCTGTAAGCTATGATGACGCCACTGCACTCTAGCCTGCGTGACAAAGCGAGACCCTGTCTCAAAAAAAGAAAGTAAAATAAAAAATAAAAAAACAGAAAAACAAAAACACACAAAAAAGACAAAACCCTGCACTATAAAATACTGTTATTTTTATCTTGATTTCAAGGAGTGGGGGATAAACCCTGTTCAATGACTTTCTTTCATTCAAGGATATTTTGAATTAAAGGATCGTTTACCCATTTATTCCACAAATATTTAGAGATTCCTTTTATGTGTCAGACACTTTTCGCAACATGAACTCCCCATCCTCTCACCCCTCCTACACACCCCCTCAAAAGGGGCCTAATCTAGATCACAAGCCCTTCTTCTCAGGAAACTGGAACTGTTGCTATCACTCTGATCCCAGCTGTCACTTGGCTAAGCCCCTTCATTCTTTAGTTCTCCAACCATTCTCCAGGGAGACTTCATCTCCCCCCAACCCAACTGGCTTCTGCCCTCTGGACATTGGCTTCCTCAGTACCCTGGATGGGCCCACTCATCAAACTCAATGGCAGACACTTAGGGCTTCCCTAAACTGTGAGCATCAGGGAAGAAGGGCCGGGAAACCCTTGAGCCAAACCTGCTGACATGGAAGTCCTGTGTATGTGTATGTGGACTGTACTTGCAGAATAAGTATGTTTGTAATCATTCTCTAGTTCCAAGCTAGGCTATTTCTTCTCTTTCCCACCATATTTTATTTTACATTTTTAAATGTTTCTTTTGCAATAATTTCAAACTTAGCAGAAAACTTGTAAGAATAGTACAAAGAACACCTATATATCCTCCATCACATTCCTCACTTGCTAAAATTTTGCCCTGTAGGCTTTATTCTTTCTTTCTCTCTCTCTCTCCATAAATATGTATGTATATGTACATATATATACATGTCTAGTGCAGATTGCATATTGCAAACATGATTTCCCTTTACCCCTAAATAGTGTGGAATTGTAGAGAAAATATTTTCATGTTTCTGGACAGTTAGGGTTTTCTGAGCAACACCTGAGCTAAGAGACAAGCCTTGGAAGTTAAAGGGAGATTAGATAATTAAAGACCATAGGGAGAAATTTACCACCCCAGAAGAATGTGTTTACATTTCAAAGTGGAGTGAAACCCAGATCCCTTTGTTTATATTACAGAGGATTTTAAGGGACAGGGTACAAAGTGTTCTCTCTTTTTCTCAGAAGGCAAGGGGGTGGGCAGTTGTCCTATTCCTGTATAAGTTCCTGGATCCTAATTTGGGGGCTCCTTGTCTGTAGTCCGGCCCGTGTAAGCGCAGGCCTCTCCATCTGGCTCTTACTGCATCACCCCAGATGGGAGAAAAATTGGGGCAAAGGAAAACCGATGTGGTTATGTTAGATTGGGAGTCGCAGTACCACCGAACAGAGAGACAGAGTCACCGAGGCTGTAATCAACAAGAGGAGTTTATTGCCAGCTGGCTCGAGCCAGGGTCCATACCCCAGAGCGCCAACACGCAGTGGCTTCTTCTCTGGGCAGAGGGACCCATGCAGGTACGAGGGAAAGGGGGAGGCAACCAGGACTGTTTTGGGAAGTAGACTTTACAGAAATAAAACCTGGGAGGTACGGGTATAGATACTTGCTGGTTATGGTAGACACCTTCTCTGGCTGAGTAGAAGCCTTCCCTACAAAAAGGGAGACGGCCATGATAGTAGCTAAAAAGATATTAGAAGAAATAGTTCCCAGATACGGGCTGCCAGAAGGAATAGGGTCAGATAACGGACCAGCCTTCACCAGTCAGGTTAGTGTAGGGTTGGCCCGGGCACTGGGGACAGATTGGAAGTTGCATTGTGCCTATAATCCCCAGAGCTCTGGGCAGGTAGAAAGAATGAACAGAACCTTAAAGGAGACGCTAACTAAATTGGTCCTAGAGACTGGCGGAGACTGGGTGACCCTCCTTCCCTTCGCCCTGTTCCGAGTTCGGAACACTCCTTATCATCTGAATTTGACCCTCTTTGAAATTGTATATGGAGCTCCCCCTCCTGTTGTCCCAAGAGGGGACCCCAGGATTCTGTCGGGACGCCCCAAGGAGGTGCTGCATGCCGTACAGTCCCTGCAAAGGGTCCACAGTCAGATATGGCCGGTGCTCCGAGCCCTCTACCAAACAGGGGAGACAGACAACCAGTCCCCCTGTCAGCCAGGGGAGTGGGTGTGGGTGAAACGGCACAACAGCAAGACCCTTGAGCCTAGATGGAAGGGACCGTTTCAAATTATCCCTGTTACCCCTACTGCACTTAAGGTTGATGGAATAGCCACCTGGATACATCACTCCCACGTGAGACCGGCCAGCGACAGCGAGCAGAAGGAACAACAGGACCAGTGGAAGGCGACAGTGGATCCGGAGAACCCACTGAAGACCAAGCTGACCTGTGTTACAGCCGCAGAGTGACAGGTGGATGGGACTGATAGCCCAAGTTGGTGTGGGACTGCTGATCGCCGTCCTGAGCCTTAGACCGGGAGTAGTGGCACCTAAGACCTGGACTGTGCTAGGATAATGTGGATTAGTAATGCTTTATGTCCTTTGTTACAGTACATTATGGGTGTTGTGCTCCTAGGTAGGGATGTTGCAATTATAGTAAGTGACGAGAACCCTGAGCTAAGAAACCCTTTATGGAGAATGCTGATAGCAGCATATTAGGCATTAAATCACTCTGACCCCACTGCCACAAGGGCATGTTGGTTATGCTATGATATCCGACCCCCTTATTATGAAGCAGTAGGGATTGCCGCCCCTTTCAATTATTCAAGAGAAGAGGCCCCAGGATCCTGCACGTGGGACCGCAAGGGCGCAGGGCTGACGCTCCAGGCAGTAACCGGAACCGGGACCTGCATAGGTAAGGTACCACCCAGCCATGTG
>CAUYRT010009541.1:0-11489 GCA_963574885.1 Lepilemur ruficaudatus | reverse complement strand
TGGGACTGCGTTGTATTTTATATGTTATTTTTGGAGGGAATTGACATCTTTAGTTAATTCTGACTCTCCAAGGAAGAACATACATATCCAAGATATATTAATTTCTCTTGTACGTAAGTTTTCTTTTTGTCACTTTTTTTTTTTTTTGAGACAGAGTCTCACTCTTTTTCCCGGGCTGTATAGTGCCGTGGCATCAGCCTAGCTCACAGCAACCTCAAACTCCTGGGCTCAAGCGATCCTCCTGCCTCAGCCTCCTGAGTAGCTGGGACTACAGGCATGCGCCACCATGCCCGGCTAATTTTTTACATATATTTTTAGTTGTCCAATTCATTTCTTTCTATTTATAGTAGAGACGGGATCTCGCTCTTGCTCAGGCTGGTCTTGAACTCCTAACCTTGAGCTATCCACCCGCCTCGGCCTCCCAGAGTGCTAGGATTACAGGCGTGAGCCACCGCGCCCGGCCTTTTTGTCACTTTTTAAAGTTCTGCATGTATATCATATAAGGTCTGTACATTTAAGTGTTTACTAACTATTTAACTGTTTGCTATCGTCAACTTTTTCTCACTGTGTTTTAAAACTTTATGGTTTATAGGAAAAGCAATCGTTTTATTATTTTTATAACCATTTTATGACCTTTGAAACTAAGAATTCCTTTAGTTTTATAATAATTCAAGTTATTCTCTTGGGTTTTCCAGGCATGCCATTTGATTATATGCAAACAATGATGACTGTGCCTCCTTTCTGTGGTTACAGCAAACATTTGCTTCTCTGTTTAATTTCACTGGCCAGTATTTCCAGAATAATGTTAAATAATCATAGTGTTAGTAAGCGTCCAGTTAACTGTATGCCAGACTACATCATAATACTTTTGGTGTAATGATTTGAATGTCTACCGTAAGAACATGCAACTGCTGTATATATAATTTTGTAGACAGTTGAAGAGAAAATAAATGTGAAAGTATATGGGGGAGGTAAGAGAATAGGACAGAGTTTGGAAGGTAAGTCATGGAAAATCTAATGGGAGAAAATCAGTGCAGGTTGATGGGTTACATTTCCTGCTGTGGCGCTGTCTGCTGATGCAGGTGGTGTTTAATAACCAGTTGTGCATCAGGGCAGTGGTGTTATGAAGATAAGGAAGGAAGATAACATCCTTTTGTGAAGTGCTTGTGGCATCGGGGCACTCTGTGGGTGTTGAGGAGTACAAATGAAGGGAGAATTCATAGTGATTAGTGCGGTAGAAGCGTGAATGTTATAATGTGTCCTGAGCCGCACATTGTCACGGGATTTTATTAGAAGGTGGCATCATCTGCCTTCACCGCTGCAGTCCTGGAACCATGCCTGGCGCGGAGTAGGTGCTCGGGTCTGTGTTAACGAGTGAATGAATGAAGCCGCCTCTCCTGGTGGTTCTTGGCCAGTGTGGTGGAGTTGCTCAGCTAGGTTTTTGCAGGTAGAGAGAGTGGGAGGAGAGGGAGCGGTTGCAACTTGAAGAGTCTGATACAGGGGAACTGTCACAAACGGGGATGGGCCAAGTCTGTTCTGTTTAAGGTTGGGGCACTTGCAGAAAAGTGAGAGGTGACAGGGAGGGCACAGGTGTGGCTGGCAGCAGTGCCTTCTAACCAGTGCAGCGTGGAGGGGTTCTGGTGGCTGTGGAGGGGTTCTGGTGGCCGAGGTGGGGACCACAACCCTTGAGGGCCTGGCCTACCTAGTCACCTCATCCCACATTGCCTATGTTTCCCGCATGATGTTCAAGATGGGGAAAGTGGATTGTCCGGGTGGTACTCACATCGGATATCCTGTTCAACGTTCGACTTTGGTTTAGGTCTCATTGGGTAGGAAACTGTGTTCCTGTGACGAGGGGAGCCTGGAACAGTGAGTAGAGCGGTGAGCCTGGAACAGAAAGCAGCCTGGAAAGGTTGCTTTTCCAGCCACCTTAGACGAAGGCAGCCAGGGACAGAGGGGTTCAGGAAGGGATGCCGTTGAGTCGGCCAGTTGCGGCATCTGCCTCAGAACCGTCCTGTAAAAGCTGTTTGCTAACTCACGTTCTTTTGCTCACTATGTTGTGAGTGACTGTTTCAACACTTTTCACAAGTGGTGTTTTGATCACCGTTGCTTTTCTTTTTTTAAAGGAGGAGCATAATAATATCTTGAGCATGTAGAAATAGCTTCCTTACTAAAATACAAAACCCTGCAAGGTTTGGGCTGCGGGTAGATTGTCAAGGAGAATTTCCAGGTGGGAAAGGAGTTGACATCATCATCTTCCCCAGAGGCGTTGCCTCTCTCTAGAGCCCTCGCTGGCTTTGCTTGGTCATGGTCACCCCAGATGCTTGGCGTGGGTGATATTCCTGGTCCCCTCTCCTCATTTTTAAAGCTAAAGAGAAAACCCCCAGCAACCCGTCAGAAAATATAAACAAGATGAAACATTGTTCTTTGGGATGCCGCACCTTCTCCCTGTTCTCTTCCCTGTCCTCCTAAGAAGATAAAATAAACTTTTTAACTTTATAACTTAAAAAAGAAAAGATAAAACATTGATTTCCAATGGACAGATTTCTGTTCTTTCTAATCTTAGTGCAAGCATAAGTGAGAACCAAATTCTCTTTGGTTGAAGATACTTGGTTTCAACAAAACCGCACATAGGAGTGGGAATCCGGGATGCTTTCTCTGCCTTCTCTAGTCCCTGCAGGGAAGGGACGAGGGGTCGATGTACAGTGACCCTGAACCCCAGGAGCTCAGGTGTCCACAGAAGAAGTCAGAAAGCCCTTCCAGTGCATGTCTAACAGATTGTTCTCCTTCTGTCTACAAGAGAATGTGCTTCCCTTTTAATAAAAATGTCACAGGAATTTAATCATGATTTGTAAGTGAATTTCCAATTGATCCGTTAGTAGAAACAAATTGCTAACATACTGCAAAACTATAATCTGCTTTTTAAAAAGATGTGAATCGTTAGTTTTTTTAAGTAAAATTATAATATGGAATAGCCATCAAACATGACTTCCAGTATATTAAAATATTGGCTATGTCTGAAGAAAGTTAAATTTTAAAAAGTTGCATGGGTGAGTTCTCAAGGCTGTTCTTTCTGGATCGGAGCAGCTAATGCTATTAGAAATTCTGTTATATTAGAGAGCATTATTTTTGTTGCCCTACTTTTGATTTTTGAAGGATAATAATCCTGAGAGGACAAATGCAGAGAGCTTTTTACATAGAAAATTTTAAGGGTTAATAGCTATCATACAATTACACTAAAAAAATTTTGTGCAATGTAGGAATAGGAGGCCTGCCCACATTGCGAAGTCTTCCCGTGCGAGGATTCATCCGAGCATTGTGGGAACACAGGCAGCCCTGGGGTGGCCACTGGAATTTTTTTGGTCCCCAGGGCAAGAGGTGTGGCCTGCGGTTATGGTGTACGTTTGGAGAGAAGTTTTCTAAATGTCCCTCTCATCAGACAGGACTCTCCAATGATTCTGTTTTTATTTAAGATTTTGGCATTTTTGTTTATCTTGGATTTTTTTGCATTAGTTTTCCCCCCAATGATTGCATTAAACACTTCATCGTGACTGCTGAGATTTAGGCACCCACTTAGGTGGTGTCAGAGGCAAGTGCCTCTGATCTCACCCTCATGCCGGCCTTGCTCCCATCCCTGTCTTGTGAACACTGTCATTCTTTGTAGCTTGTCATTAAAAATCGTTATCAAAGCCAAGTAATTTAGAGGCTTAATCAGGAGATTCCAGTGATAGGCTGGCAAGTGGGTGCCTATTATGCTGACTTAGTGGCTGGGCAACAGCAGTTGTGGAAACCCAGCATGAAAACAGAGCTGGAGGGCAGATCTGGAAGGCACAGTTTTTCAGTCCTGGAAGGTAAATCATAAACGGCCAAATATTGGCTTAACGTTAACAGATTTTTTTGTATTATTTGATGATAAATGTAATATCCTCACTGTTGAATTCCTCTTAATGGTGAATATGTTTTTTTTTTTTTCTTAGCTTCTAGATGTTTGTAGGTGAATATGTTTTAAAACTGGGATTTGTCATGGTAACTATTGCAAGCTTTGTCTGGATAATGCAAATCTTCCCCCTACATAGGTAATGTTAAGAGAAACAGAGCTGTCTGACTTGTTGCCTTTTAACGATAAAATTAAGCTGTTGTGCTATTTATTATTATTTCTAAGGGACACTAGGAAAGCCATTTAACAGGAGGGAGGCACAGGGGTGAAGTGCACGGTAACTCGAGTCTGAGCAGCTGAGATTCCTGCTGCTCCGTCGGTTGTCTGGATTGGCCTGGGCCTGGCTGTTTTGTTGCTGCCTTCACAGCTCAGAGCGTCTGGAGATCTCGTCAACTAGCAGAGACATGCTGCTACGCTGAGCAATTCTGCAGGCAGCTGTGAGCGTGGAGGGAGTCTGTGCCAGGTGCCTGGTGCTGCTATATATGGCAGGGAAGGGCAGCAGGGAGGACCCACCGTGCTCCTAGCCGGGGGGCAGCGGCCGTGAGTGACCATGGGGCAGTCATGTGGCTTATGTGAGCCCTCAGACTGACCCTGTTTTCCTCTTCCCTCCTCCAGCCGTGGCACTGCTTTCAGACAGCTCATGTGCAGGTTGCATCTTCATATTAATGGAACAATCAGTTCAACTTTAGATACCCATTGCCAGTCGGCGCTGTATGTAACACCTGTCAAGGCTAATTAGGGTGTCTGTGTGGCTCAGAGAGAGTAGATTTCAGATACAGCAGAGTCTGGCTACTTGCCTTTGTGCTTCTGTGTTCTGCGTTAATTGGCATGGAATTGCAGGACCAAGGGCTGGGGATCTGGAGAAGACCTGGTATGGCAGCAGATTGGATTAATCCCTCGGTCCCTCACTCTGTCCATCAGTGAAATGGACGTACTCTGTGCATTTTCAGCCTCCCATAGTGATTCTGGGGAGGTTAAGACAACAGAAGTGAAAACACCTTGAAAACCAAAAAAAAAAAAAAAAAAGCAATTCCTGTGCCAGGTGATACCAAGTGTTATCATTGAACCTGCTTGTTAGGAATTTGCCTTATTGTTATCCTACATGTTTTAAGAAATTTTGTGATCTTTTATGTTCTAACGCTTTCAAAATCTCAATAGTCGTCCCGTGAGTTTGCAAGTGAAAACCAATACTTATTTTTTGCATTGACATGTTTTGGCCAACTTTTGTTGACTTCTGTGTTGTTTGTGCTTCTGTGACATGGTAAGAGCTTTCCTATGAAACGTAAAGCCTACTGAATTCATAGATGATGAGGGATAATGTGATCACAGAATTTTCTGTCCCAGGGAAACGGTCAGTAGCACTGACCAGTGTGGGGAGGATTTTTGTGCCAACAGCTGAGTATTCTGTTTGATCTCTGGTCCACACGCAGATGGCCGTGCTCATCTGAATGAGACCTGCCACTTCTGCATAAATTGGTGTCCAGAAAACCCCTACAAACAGGAATTAGCTATTCTCTTTCTTGGTCACCAAAGATTTTCTTTTACAATAAAAATATTAATAAATACTTGCTTTATAAAAGCATGGCAGTGGGCTTTTCCATAGATAATTCCCTTGTTTCCAAGTTTGACATTTTATTGCATTTGGAGATGTGGTATTGAGTATTCCATTAGCCTACTGGTTTGCTCATCTAGTTCCATTGAGCCAAAATATTCATTTCAGGGGAAAAAAAGTTTTTTGTGGAAGTAAGTTCTTTGCGTTTACATTTGCGCGGGTTCAAAGTTGAACTCAGAAGTTAGTCATTTGAGACATCGATAATGTTACTTGCTCAACCTGTTGCCGGTGTGGTGATATTTCTGCGTAAGGAGACTTATGAAGTCAAGTCTCACATTTAAAAAATGTTAAACCACTCTTTACCCTGCTTGTTATAATTAGTAGACTTAGTTGATCTTCTTATGCTGTGAAGCTTGGATCTCAATTTAAAAAAAAAAGGGTATATGTCAATTATTTTTTGTTCAAAATAAAAATTCTCTGTGCATCACCAGAAGGAGAGGGGAGGGACCATAATTTGTTGTTCTGATGTTATAAGAGAGGCTGCTGAGGGAGACTGAAGCTTCACAACAGGTTGGTTGGAGCTGGCAGGGGTGGGGCGGGGGGAGGGAGGAAGCCCCAGGAGCTGACAGGTGGCAGGAGTGGGAGGGTTGGTGAGGGCGGGGCCAGAGGAACAAGGCAGCTCTGAACACACCTTTCCCAGTCCTGCCAGTCACGAATGATAGGCAACTGCATTTTGTTAGAACTGGCAAACGGACGGACGAAGGAAGTTGCCTCGTTCCACTGCCAGAGTCAAGAGGTCGGTGCCTCTGGGATTCTTGGTCCTGTGGATATTTTCGTTGACACGGAGACCAGATCCGCTGACATATTTATTTTTTATTTGTTTATTTATTTTTACCATTTTCCTTTCAGAGCATCCATGTGCCCTTGAATTAACTGCTATCTCAGAATCTAGGAGTGCTCTTGGAGCCTTCTCCTGGCAGTGAGCTCCAAGGGAGCTCTCTGTTGCCAGCTGCACTGCCTCCTGCCCGGACCTGCATAGTCCCCAGAGGAGGCGGAGGTGGTGGCTGCAGCAGTGGGAACTGCCTCTCTTCCCTCTTGAAGTGGTTTCAGATTTCCTCCCCTTATCCTCTTGGGGTGGGGTGGAGGACTCTCACCAGCTGCTGTCTTTGTGTTTTTCTGTCTCTCTAGCTAAAGTCATCTGACATCTTTCCTTCCTTTCCCTTCTCCGTGAACTTGTAGTGGTGTCACTTGTGGGTCAGTGCGTAGGAGGGAGAACCTTAGCAGCTCTGAGTTGCTCCCCAACTCTTCCTTGTGACTTAAACCATTTCCTGCTTCTTTGACAGGAGTGAGAGAAGGTTCCCCACCGAGCTTCAGAATATATTCTGTGTTGCATGTACAGAGAGAGACTTTCCACTTGGAGAAACTTCTGTAGGATTGAAGTTAAGAGAACAGTGCTTGGTAGACTTTCTGTTCCGTGTTCCCACTGAATTGACCATCGTAGGAAAACCAGGGGTTTAGCATGCATTCCTGAGGTCAGGGAAAGCTGTCGGGATCTTCCGATTCACTCTGGAGTGAACCGGAGCCCCACTGAGGCTAGACAAGGTGGTTGGTGGAAGCAGACGGTGATTCCTCTTGAGCAGCGGTCTTGGCGCAGGTGGAGGGGTTGTCGTGGGCCCTCTGGGACAGAGGGGAGCTTGTGAGGCCTTTTGCAGCTTCACAACATAGTTCCTGTGATTCCCCCTCCCCCCACCCGCAAGCATTCCTGGAATTACAGCATTTTAATTAATGCAAGTCCAGTGGACATCTGTCTTGTGAGATCCTTCGGTAGTACTTGGAGTGGTTCATCCCTTCCCTGTTCCTTGAACAGCTTTTGGTGCAGTCATTATTAATACAGTTTTAAAACAACCTTTTTGTTTTGGAATGACTTTAGATTTATAGAAAAGTTGCAAAGACAGTATGGAGAATATACCCCTCCCCCCGTCCCCTGTGTTAACATCTTACGTCCCTGTGAGACATTTGTCAGAATGAAGGAACCAACATGGGTATGTTGCTTTAACTAAACTCCAGACTTTTACTTGGTGTTCACCAGTGTTTCCATTCAGACCCTCTTTCTACTCCAGGATCCACGGCAGCGAACTACGGTGCATTTAGTTGTGAACTTCATTTCACATAATACAGACTTTACATGCATTTTAATAATCGGTAATTTTGTTTAAGGTGGCGGCTGGGGGAGTGAGTTACCTTCAGCTAGCTGTAGTGTTTCTTCAGTTTGTAAATTTTTGTTCAGAGATATCAATCGTAACCATTGACTGAACCACCCCTCTTTCTACTTGCTCTGGTTCTATGTTTTATACTACAGCGTACTTTAAACACTTTACAAATAAAACTAGCAATACTTTGTGTGAAGGCGCACTGGCTTCCTTCCACTCTAACGAGGTGTTGGGTACACAGCAGTTCTGATGTGCTTTGGAGCTTGTTCAGAGTGGGTTTCTACCTTACGACTGGATGGGTCTAGCTCCAGCTTTCCCAGGACCAGTGGTACTTGTAAAAGCCTGACCATTCCCCTCCAGCTATCTATTAAAGGCCTTTTCCTTACAATTATGGATGCATGTATCATGTAGGATGGTTGGTCCTCTGTGTGGTGCTTGTGTGTGTGTGTGTGTGTGTGTGCGCGCGCGTGCGTGTGTATGTATGTCTGTGTGTGTGGGGTGAGGAGCAGGGGAAAAGGAGGGCGTGTTCCTTACTCGGTTAAAGAGAGAAAGAATAGAATAGAGGATATTCAAGTGCACTGCCCGTAGTAAGACCCTTGGCCTTTAGGATGAAGTTCAGAGTCTTGGCTTATTCGACAAGACGCCCGCGTCTGGTCTTGCCTTCCTCCTGAGGCTTTGCCTGGTGCGTCCTCTGCTCTGGGTGCTCCGCCTCGGCTGACGCAGGCTTCCGTGCTGTGGCGTGCCACGTCCTCATATCCCTGTTTTCCTGGATGTGTATCATGCTGATTGGCGGTGTGTCCTAGTCCACGTGAGCTGCTATAACAAAATAGCTGAGACCAAGTAATTTACAAACAACAGATTTATTTCTCTTTGTTTTGGAGCCTGGAAGTCCAGGATCAAGGCACTGGTAGGTTTGGTGTCTGGTGAGGGCCTGGTCTCTGCTTCCACGGTGGCGCCTTGCTGCTGCGTGGTGAAGGCAGAGGGGCAAAGGGCTCAGCCGGTTCCGTCCAGCTCTTTTATAGCATAAGGCTGATCCCTCTAAAGGCCTCTCCTCTCAATGCTGCTGCATTGGGGATCAAGTTTCAATGTGAACTTTGGAGGGGACACGAACATTCAGACCAGAGCACTGGTTGAATATGTGGTTTTGCCCCAACCCAGGCATAAGCTTGTTGAGGAAGAGGATGTGACCCTCCCCTGTGTGGCCCTAGGGTAAGTGGTGCCCAGTCCTGGGTGGCAGATACCTTTCGGGGTCCATGGTGGGGCCCAAGTAGTGGTGACTATACACCTCCATCTGTGCTTTACTGCAAAATGTAGCCAAGCACCCTGAGGAGGGCTTTCAGCCTCTGACCACTGCTAGTGCTGAAGTGGGAAATCTGCCTTGCCCGACTACATAGTCACAGAATAAACTTTGGCTTCTGTTAAAAAGTAAAAGGCAAATTGTATGAGTGGGATACCTTTGACCTCACCCGCTGTTAGCTCAGCCGGCTAAATAAACAGCCTGTATAATGAGTCCTCGGGACCAGGTCAGTACCACATACGCCTGCTTCTCTCTCTCGCCCCAAACCCCTTCTCTTGTCCTTTGGGTTTCTGTGCCTGGGTCCCGATGTCCTCCGTTGGGATTGTGTAGAGTCGCACAGTAAAAGTGGAGTGAGAAACGAGACTTGTTGCTTCTGGCCTTTTGGAATGTCTAAAATAACCTATTTTCAAAATTTTGAAATAACTCTTCATCTTTCATCTGCGTAGTTGTCACTTTTGTAAGAATTTAGATAATAGCACAGAATTTTTTATCCAGGCAATCTATTTCTGTCTCATTTCTTTTATAGCCCTGTTCACGAAAGAAAGATCTCCTGTAAATCAAGTTTAACCAGATATGTATTATACGTGTATGGAGGGGCATAGGCGGTGAGCTTACCCGTCACAGGAAATCGTTTGTTTATGTATTTGCTCTGCGGACGTTTCTAAAGCATGTGCTCTGTGCTGGGCCCCCTTCTAGGTGCTGGGGCCTCAGCAGTGCATAGGAAACAGACGCTCCTGGCTGCGTGCAATTGGCTTACAGTCTAGCTGCGTGGATGGTGGTGTCTGTCACCGAAGGAGGGAAGTCCGGGAAGGAGCATGTTCGCAGGGATAAGGAGAAACTCTGCCAGTCCCTGTGTTCAGGAGGGTTGTTTGGCTAGGGGGACCTTATCAGCAGGATCAGAGAGGGGAGAGGGCCTTGCAGTCAGGCCATTTGAGACCCTCCCGATTTTCCCCAGGTGTCAAGGCAGCACATAATATTGGGCCTTACTGTTCGGCCTTACACCACGTGATTGAATTAAAAACAGTGCTTTGTGCTTATTTAATACTGTAAGAATGGTCCGCACATTTTAGAAGGTAATAAACTGTTTGAGAAGATAAGACATGCATGGCTAATTACAAAACCAGAAATCCTTATGCAGGTGTCTTGGGCGTGATGGGGTCCCTATAGCTTCCTGATATGTCATGCCTTGGCGGGTCCAGAAAACTGATTGGTCATTTGCCCACAGCTCTGTGTGGCCGGATGGGAGGTTAGGGGGCTGGAGATGGCCTCTGGGGAACAGCCCTTCAGTGTGTGTACTTGACCTTAGATCTCTGAGGGCTGCAGGCTATTTTGGTTTTCCCCTTGGAGAGTGCATCCGCGCAGTGGAGGAGAGTCTGTCATGGGTCCAAGGGACTTCTCTACCTAAAATTTTAACTCCTGTTGGGGTTCTTGCTAAAAGGAAGAAAACATGCCTGAATAAAAGAAATTGACCATTTCAAATATTGATCTCTAGTTAATGATATGCATGCTGAAGTGATTAGGGGCAAAGTGTACTGACGTCTGCAACTGACTTTGAAATGCCTAAAAAAATGAGATGGAATAACAGTGTGGGTAGAGACATGGCTGGATGGATAGATTTGGGATAAAGCCAATATGGCAAACTTGTGTTTCATTAGCAGATAACACTGACATTAGAAAGAGTTGGAGATATGTGAGTGCCTGTGTAGTCGGACTGTTCAATAGCAATTTTTTTTTCGTTTGTGTTTGTGTGTAATGCAGGGTTTAGGTGTAAAAAATGTATTTGTGTGGTTCGAAATCACCGGCCTCAGGTGTTTTCTTTGTAATAAAGAGTGTAGTAGTGGTATAAGGCCCCGCCGCAAGATGTAAAATATTCTATAACTCTCAGCCTACAAGCCAGTCGAGGGAAAGCTAGAATAAGCAAGTGAGGTTCAATGTGTCTGACTTAATGAATTTTTGTTCTAGGGTTTAATGTTGTTAAAAAATTTAGCATGAGAATTACATTATACCTTCAGCGCTGGTTTTTTTTTTTTTTGTCATGTTTTGTTTTCAATTTTAGACAAAAGAAAGGGAAATGTTTCATTGAGGGGGCAAAAATATGAATGTCTACATTCGGTTGCAAATATTGCATTTCCTTTGAAAAATTATTTTTTTAAGGAAAGAAGAAGATGAGAATGACTCACTGGGCTACTTATTTCTTAATACTTTCCTTCTTTCAGAATGACTCCATTTGGGTATGATTTTGAAAGTCTTAATTTCTTCTGCAAAATACTTTGGAAAAAATGCATATGAAGGAAAACTAATTTTTATCACTCTAAGAAAAATGTCATATATATATATATTTTTTTTTGAGATAGAGTCTCACTCTGTTGCCCGGGCTGTAGAGTGCCGTGGCATCAGCCTAGCTCACAGCAACCTCAAACTCCTGGGCTCAAGCAATCCTTCTGCCTCAGCCTCCCAAGTAGCTGGGACTATAGGCATGTGCCACCATGCCCG
>CAUYRT010009539.1:0-28177 GCA_963574885.1 Lepilemur ruficaudatus | reverse complement strand
AAGCTTTCAAAATCTATGAGATACAGAAATAGTAGTCTTAAGGGGAAAATTCATAGAGGTCTACTAGACCATAAGTTCATGAAGCCCAAAGTTCATGAAGCCCGTAGTTGTTCACCACTACATACTCAGCTCCAGTCATTCAATAATTAAACTGAACACTTACTGTGGGCTGGGCACTGTTCTAGATACTGTGGGATGCATCAATGCTTTATGTTTTAAAGGATCATCTGGGGCTGCTGCATTGAGAATAGGTTGTGTGGGAGGGCTTGGAAACAACTTAGGAGGCCATTGTAGTAATGATGGTGTCTCAGACCAGAAGAGTGGCAGTAGAGGCGGTAAAAGTGATCTGATTCTAGAAAAACTTTACATGTATAATTGGTTATAAGATATGATAGAAAGGAGGTAAAAATAACCCCACAGTTTTTGGCCTGAACAGATAGTGGATAAATTTGCCATCAAATGAGAGGAGGAAAATTATGAGGGGAACAAGCTTGAGATGGAAGATCAGGAATTTGATTTTGGTTACGTACATCAAACATATGAATGATACTGAATGGCAGCTGGACATATATAATTTTGAAAAGAATTTGGGATTAAATATAAGATCTTGGTTTTAGTTGACTTATAATTGATATTTAAAGCCATATGACTACATGAGATCACCAATATAAAAAGATATTAGAACTGAAGACTAAGCCCTAAGGTTCTCCAACATTAAGAGGTTGGGGAAGAGAGCAGGCAAAGAAGACTAAGGAAAGACCCACTAGTGCAGAATGAGGAAAACCAAAAGAGTCTAGTGTCCTAGAAGCCAACTAAAGAAGGTTTATGAAGGTGGAGTGGGTGTTTAGCTATGTCGAATGCTTCTGTTAGAACAAGATGAAGACTGAGATTCAACCAATGGTCTCAGAAATGTAGAGTCATGAATGACCTTAAGGAGGAGTTCTGGTGGAGTGGTAGAGGTGAAAGCATTCAAATATTTGTTGACTAAATGAATGACCATATTAATGAACTATTAATTTATTATCCTAGTCACCTAAATGTAAAACAGACTTGTCTGTGAGCTCTTCCTTTCCCTTGCCCCCAAGTCTAAGTGGTTGCTTGGTCTTATTGATTCTTCATAAACTTTCTCAAAGCAGTTCCTTCCTCTTCAATCCCACAGCTTCTGTACTAGTCTAGGTTCTTGAGGAAGGCATTACAAGTTAATGAAGAAAGGTTAGACTCTTTGATAAATGATGCTGAAACAACGATTTGTCCATATAAGGGGTTAAAAAGATTTATCTACCTTAAAACACATACAAGTTCTAAATATGAAACATAAAACTTCTAGAAGGAATGTAGGAGAATATGCTTCTGACCTTTGGTTATTAAATATTTCTTTGATATAAAATCCAGAACTCATAAGGGAAAAGTTATCAATTTGACTATACTAAAATTAAAGACACCATTAACAAGTGAAAATAGTAGCCTAGAAGAATATATTTGCAATATATAGAACCAACAAAGTGGTAATATCCAGAATTATAAAGATTGCCTTCATATCAAATAGCCCTATAGAAAAAGAAAGAAATGAACAGGAAATTCACAAAAGAGGAACCAAACAGGCCAATAAACCTTGATAAAATGCTAACCTCAATATCAATCAGGGAAATACAAATTAAAACTATAAAGAGATACTATTTCATATCCATGAAATTGGTTAAAAATTTTAAAGTCTGACAATATCAAATGTAGATAAGGCTATGAAGCACTGGAAATTCTTATATACTACTTACTTGGCATGATCACTTTGAAGAACGTTTGACAATATCTAGCAAATCTGAAAATATGCATACCCTATGGCCCAGCAATTCCACTGTAAGGTATCTAGTATAGCTAATGTAATCCTAGTTAAAACATTACAAGTGCACAAAGAGATATGTATAAGAATATTCTTAAAAACATTATATGTAATTAAAAAATGAAACAAGCAGCATTAGGTTCTGGAAACAATCTAGATGGCCATAAACAAAAGAAAGTTTAAATAAAAAGTAGTATACTGTAGAATGGACTATTATTCAGCAGTTTAGATGAATAAGCAAGACCAATATGTATTGATATATATATAATCTCTAAGTCACTGTTAAATGAAAAAGCTGCAAAAGACTTTTTATATAAAGATATCATTAATGAAAAATTTAAACAATATGTGTTATTTATGGATATATAAAATATGGATATGATATACTAATTTAGGATAGTGATTACCACTGGGAAAGAAGAAAAGGAATAAGAATGGGGAAAGATAACACACTTCAATTATATGTGTAATTTTTTTCTTAAGCTCAATAGTAGCACACAGGTATTTACTATTAAAATATTATTCTTTATATTTCTGTATGCCTGAAATTTAAAAATTAAATAAAATCAACATATTATTAAAGTACAACTTCTTTGGCCTGGCATTCAAGACCTTCCACAATATTGTTCCAATCTACTTTCCTAGCTTCATCCTATAGCATTGTTTCCCAAACCTTGGACATTTATATAGCTCCTTCACTATTTTTGTTATGTATGCCATCTCTATTATGATTAGTGAATATTTTTCTTTTCATCATTTTTAACTGAAGTAGCCTTATACAAATCAACAACAAATGTGAAATCACATGTTTAATATGGAAATTATATTTTTCTAATATGAATACAAATATATAAGTACTGAAATATCCTAGTACCATCTAAAAAGAACACCAAATGTCACACTTTGGGTTGCACTGTCTTACACCAGTGGTTCTCAAATCTGGTGTACAAGATTACATGGGAGGTTTGTTTAGAACTGAAGACTCTCAAGCCACACTTCAGGGATTATGATTCAGTCAATGAGAAGCAAAAAGGCTTCCCAATATGAATCCTTGGCACCTACCAAATTGGACTATTTGCCATTGTCTACATAAACTCTACATTTTCCTTCTCTTATACCTTTCCTCTTGTTACTGCCTCAGCTTGAAGTACTTCTCCCTCTCCCTAAGCCAATGAAAATTAAGCCTATACTTTAAGGCCCTTCTTAAATATCACCCTCAGAATAAAGTATTATTATTGACTTGGAGTGACACTTCTCTCATTTCAACACTCTTCTTTCCCCTATCAATTTATATCTATTTCCATATAAATGCTTATCATATTTAATGTAATATATGTCTACTTGTCTTATATCCCCTCCTCAAGTATAAACGTTACTTGAAAGCAAAAGGTTTATACCTTATTTAAAGTAAAGATTATATCTTGGTCATTTTATACTTTGTATGTGATAGTTATGGAGATATTTGCTGGACTGAACTCTGCTAAACACTGAATCAGTTTAATAATTTTTATTAATATTTTTAAAAATATATAGTATAGGAGTTAGAATATTTATTATAGACTAAACATGAGACTAAACTATTCAGCTTCATGTTCAAAATGAGAAAACTGAAAATATATCTTATATAGAAACAAATAATTTTTAAGTTATATTAGTTTTTCAAGAGAAAAAAATTATAGTTTAACTAAAAATGTCAAATTTAGTTTTTAAGATAAAAAGGAAACTACTTAACTTACAACGTTCTAGGCAAGAGTAAATGATCACGTTAACTGACAAATTGAGTTTTTGATACTGCTACAAAAAGCTATTAAGAAAAACACTTCATTAAAGCAAAGTGAATTAATTCTTACAAAATTCTCAGCACTTCTAAAAGATATTTCAATATGGTTTCTCTTTGCCTTAAAAATGCATATTACTCTGATATATCAAGACCAACAATTTCTGAGTATTTTTCCAGAGTAAAAACTATAACAACTACCTTGTCTTTAATCAGAAAACATCAACATGCAACTCATTTATGAATCTTGGTTTTTTTTAAAAGTTGGTAATAATAATTTGGTTTGTTTCTTTTCTAGAAGTAGAGTGCTTTACTGTTTTAAACATACTTATTTTAATCTAGATTGAAAATTAATGGAAAGAGAGAAATGGGAATTTTTCATAGAAAATGTTTATCAATATCAATGTGTATCATAATTATTACCTGGATTTTTATATTTTAGCATATACATGATACTTTATAAAGTCAAACTAAAGTTAAACTCTTTAGTCAAACCAAAATATACAAATGCATACTTGAAATGCATAATTTCAAATAAAAGAAAATACATATTTTGTTATGTTCACTTTACCTTCCATGTTGAAAAAGGAAAATGAAAGATAACTGTAAGAAATGAAAAATATGGAAAGGTTCTCATATATCTCATTTTCTCCCTTCCTCATACATTTTTCATATTCCTATTAAATTTCCTCTTTTACATGGCAGGTCAAGTAAACTAAACCCTAGCTTATATGAAACTTTTTTATTTAACTTTTTAATTCTATTTTTACATTGTAAAAATAAAATTTCAACTCAATATGTCCATTTTCCTGAATAATATTAATTGAAAGTAAAGCAGTAATAAGTTACTATTTTTTCTGAGCCCAAGATAAGAATTCCCAAAAATGCCTACTATCAGTTTTACTTACCATAAAAGGATAACCTATACCTATTGATACTAATAAAGAAAGCCAACCAACTATGCTTACTTCTTAGATAAGTAATCTTTTTTATTTTCTAAAGTACTAAATATAGATACACATTAAGGCTCTATAAATTTCTTAGCAATACTCAAGGACCAAAAAAAAAATGCAGAAGTTTAAAGGTAATGAGAAGTTAATAAACCTATTTCAAAGATCTTATAAGTAGAATAGATCAGATTAGACAAGCTTATTGGAAGGTAACAACACAGCTCATTTGATAAAACAGTTCCGAGAAATCCAAAAATACCATTTCTCTTTAAAAAAAAAAATCAAAGAAGCACTTGGACTAACAAGAAATAATGCACAATTTGGCTTGATCAAATACTTCATTAATTTTTTTCTACCCCTAAGGGATTGCCCTTTTAAAATCCTCTTCAAATAGAATGTAACCTAATTGCTTGCTTAGGTCTACAATTTGCAAAAGGATTTTTATTTCAACAGTGCCACCTAGTGGAGCAATCAATACTTTCAACTGGTCACTAGTGGATTTCATTTGTCTCAAAGGCTAGTAAGATTCCTCAATTTATTTTCTAGTTCACAATATTCCTAATAATATTAACATTCAAGGAAGAATTTTACAAAAGTATCATAATTTACATGTTTGTCTTCTTACATGCTATTAATATCTCCAATAAAAATTAGGTCATTTACAAATATTATTGTAACATTTTAAATAAAAGTACCTTAGTGATTTCTTCAGATGCTCGTTTGAAGTCCTGAACATTTCGACAGTAAAATCCTATTGTGCAGCTAGGATCCATTTTTTGAAACGACATCTTTTTGGGAGAAGGGCAGTGGAATGTCTGTAAGTTTTAAAATTCTTTAGGATTAATTTAGCTTTATTTGATGGACTTAAGTAGATACAATATTATTTAAAATTTGCTATCTAGCTTTGTTCCATGACTATAAACACGTTTTTCAAATGATGTTTCAGTCCATCTTATGCAGATTGGTCCTTCCTACTCTCCAAAGCTGTAAAACACATAAGCCAACATTATATACATTCAATTCACCAAATGTCCACCTTATGTGACATTAGTGCCATTCTGCAAAAGAAAGGAAGCATGTCAAAAGCAGTATGCATTTCTAATACTCGCAGAAGGGAAGAAAAATGTGTCACTGAAAAAGACATGCATAGGCTGCTACAAAGTTTAGAATCAAGTTAGCCATTTCCATGAAACTGCAGATGGGTCTGTTTTGTTGGAGATTTTTTAAATGTTTATAAACCTTTTAATAAGGATATTAAGACTTTTTAAACAAATACACAGATTCATGTAAATGTTCCATATTGATATGAAAAGAAGTCAACTTGAGGGTTTTAGCTATTCACACAATTAGTGCATAACTGCATATTCTTCAACATTCTCTTCTAAGTGCTACATGCTTTACTTTAAGTTCTTATTTATTCCCAGGGCACAGGATGGAATAGGTAAAAACTGTCCTATTATAGTTCTTGCTCTCCTTCTCACCAGTCCTTCTGTCCCTTTAATTCTCTTTTCTTCAGTGGTCACAGTGCCACAGATATAAATGGGCTGCATTAGGATGTCCTAGTTTCTCCATTCTTGCTAATGGGATTTGGCTATTAGTAGAGTTTGGCATGTAGGGAATACAAAAGTAGGAAAAAGGCAGAATACAAAGCTAATCATTCCAATCTTTTTGTTCTTTACTATCATACTTTGGTACCATGTTTAAAATACATATATTTCTTAATGCTTGAATGCTTAGAAATCCTGTTCTTAAAAATCACTGATGCTTAGGCCAGCACTGATGATAGGAGAAAAAAAAAAATCACTGATGCTACTAAGTCTCTTTCTGCATGTATAAAAAAAAGAAATTTGTAGTGTTACAGCTCTTTTAGAATTTGTCATGCAAAAAAAAAGTTTGTGCTAAAAAGAGCAACATAAGACTATATATTCATATTTGTTTATATTTTCATAAATAAACTCTCTGAGGATATATAAAAATTAACAAGTTTGGGGCAGAAGAAGGAGAACTGGGTAGACAGAAGACAGGTGTCAGAAATTCTTCATTGTGTATTTTATATTTTTGAATTAAAGAACAAGCTCAATGAAGAAATAATCTAGGTTAGATCTGAACTAATCAACTTAAAATTTCTCTGCATTTAAAGCCTAAAACTAAGGGATTTTAACTTGATACTGTCTATTAAAATGTAGAACAATATAGGTAGTCATATTTGTTATGTTCATGGTGAATCAATCAAAATTACTTTTCCTTTTCTCGCTAGTGACCTAATTAGTATCCCATATTATCAAGAGGATATGCAAAATGCATATATGCAAGTTGCTTTTTTTCTATGAATAATTTAATTGTATGTTAGATTCAAATCCAATAGTATGTCAGTAAATACAGACCAAACAAAAGTGAGTTTTCAAAACTATGACTTCCACAAAATGCTTAGCTAACACTTCCTTTATATAGTGAGAGCCAACCTAGCTAAACCGGAAGCCCCAAGGTACTAGTCAACACAAGTATGATCTTAGTTGAACTTTTTCTAACGTTGTTTTGCCTGTTATATTTGCAAAGATATATTAAAAACAGATCTAGAAAGGCACAGAAAAGCTAAATAAACTTCTTAGTTAACAACATACAGGAGTATATTAGGATAGAAGGCACAGTTCTAGGTCATATTTTTAAAAAATTATTCTACATACAAGTGTCTAAAAATAGCCATTTGCCCAACTTATTCCAAAGTCAATAATAACTAGGAATATTCCTTTAGTTTTTACTATTTGGGGATAAGGACGGAAGGCCAAAAAGTTTGTACACAGTCCAATAATATATTTTTGAACTCAACAATGAGGGAAAAGTTTTCCGGTAGGAACCAATAACACTAAACCAGAAAATTCTTATTGCTATTTCCCTGTATTGCTTCACTCATCATAGATAATAATGTCAAACACTAAATTGTTATCCATGGTTATTTTTGTATCTACAAAGAACTTTTTAATTTATTCACAAAAACACAGAAATATATCTCTGATCACTGAAAACTGAAATTGTTATTGGGTATTACTAAACAAGTACTACAACTAATACAGAGGCATTTTATATCATTTAAACTTGAAATTATACTTCTTTGTTCACTCAAGAAGACTCTGAAATCAAACCAACATTAATTTATAATTCAGAATCATTTTTGTTTATTGCAGAACAGGTTATAATTTCAAATATTTTCCCAAGTGGTATTACAGGGCTTTGTTCATTTTGTGATCATTCTTTGAGCATGCACTTATGATTTTATTAATTTTTGAAATTCTGAAGATTGGTAAGAGTAGCAGCTTCTACTTCACAAACACATTTTAGGAAGTGTTCACTAGATACACTTCTGTAACAATGAAATATATTTCTGGGAATACTGGCCAGGGAGAGTAAATTCCCATTTATTTCATTTTTCAATACATTATTTATTCATTGTTTCAATAAATAGTTATTAGGCACCTAGCAAACGTCAGGCACTGTTCTAGGCTTATTATCTGGAATAGTGGATTCTACTACCTAAATATATAAACAAACCTAAAACAAATAACTTTTAGGTGTTGCTATGCTATGTTGGTGATTTAGATGAAGCTTACTAAGATAGTTAATTAGAGAATATCCTTATTAAAAAGTACCTCCTACTAACTGCAGTTCGCATGTGTAATTCATAAAGGGTATGTCTTTCACTGATGAATTCACTCATCCATCTAGATGCCCATATCACATTATTCTAATAGCTTTAATGCCACCATTTCTGAATTTCCTAGATAGATAAAAACAGTCACTAAAATTTGAAACTTAGAATTGGGGACCCAGGAATCAGAACAGACTAACATATCTATTAATAAAACTTTTCTTACCTTTTAGAATTTGCCCTTTTAAAAGTTAGACGCTGTCATTCCAAAAGTATATCATGAACAACATGTAGTCTCTGGTTTAGGAAACCTTAATAATTTTATATACATGTAATTATATATATGTGTGTGTATATACAAATACATACATATACACATACATGCATACATATATATCTACTAGTCCTCTCATCCCAACAATTGAAACTCTGTCTGTCCTAAACACTGACAATGAGAACCCATAATTCAACATACCCTCACTGCTAAAGACATTTGAGTTCTTCTCATTCCCTTCTAATTTCAAGTTGTCCTTTTGTGTCTTTTTTTTCCTTTAAGTTGTTCCTGCTGTTCCTTTGAACCTCATTCTCCATATGAAAATTATAGAATGTGAATGTACACATTATAATTTGCCCTATTCTGAACCATGTGCTCCATTCCTCAGTCCTGATCAAGGATTTCCCTGGCATACCTTCACTACTTGACTAGGATTCTAGATATGACCACCTACTTCATGTGTTAAAAACTCATGGATAGTTAAAGATGAGGAAGATTCTCTTAAAAGTATAGAAATGCAATAGCATATACAAATATATTTTATAAGAAAATGTCACAAGAAGTAAAAATTAATATACATATAATCAAAGCACTTGGAACCACAGATAAAAAAAAGAGTTCAACAGAGGACTCTAAAGAACTTAGGACAGTACCTTGCAACTAGAAAAAGCTTAATAAACTATAGTTTGAAAAGAAAGAAATGAGTTGGTCTGATTTGGTTTCAAAATGTTAGAAGTTCAACTCCAGAAATACAGGAATTCAACACTAAGAACAACAAAAGATATAATCTGTTTAAATCTCTTCTTCAATCTCAAATATTCTGATATCATCCTACTTTCTTAAAATTCCACAATCCTATTGGATTTAGGGCACTCAATAAAATATCAGGACCATCAGCAATTATTTACATGGAATCAGTAGAAGATCTAAGATTTCAATTTCTCCAACTATTAACCAAAAAGAAGTATTGATCAAAAAAGTCGCCTACAAAAATGATTTTAATAACTGAAGCGTAAGAGTGGTTTTAGAATGTGCATATAATTTATTATATCAATCAATTCCAAAATTTCACTAGCATATAAATATATAACCAATATAGCAAAGGAAAGATGGTTAGTAATATAGGGTACTTCACTTGAAGTATTATAAAGTTAGGATAAAAGGCAGAAAGTGAAATTTTATTCCTCTACAAAGATAGACAACTTGCTGTAATTTTTACATTATACTTTCATAGGAAGATAAATGATGCTATTAACTAAATAATCTAGGATAAATTCCTGCATTGAAAAAAAAACAAAAAACTTTTAATAGGAATTACCCAGACAGGTTGAAATATTCTACCAGAATCTCAAAAACTATAACATCTAAACCCACTCTACTAGTGTTCCAATGTATAAAGAATAAATGTTTCTGTGCATTTAAGAAGTTACCCAATTTCACCAAATTTTATGTTACAAAGTAAAATCTTTTTTTCCCCAGAGACGGGGGTCACTCAGGCTGGATTCAAACTCCTGGGCTCAAACAATCCTCCTGAGTAGCTAGGGCTATAGGTGTGTGCCACCGTACCCAGCTTAAAATCTTAAAATTGATTCTTCCTTTCCTTCTCACTACCACCACCCGACTTGAAGCTTTTACTGACTCACTGCTGGAGTGTTGCAACAGTCTCCTGATAAGAAGTTGCAGCCTTTCTAATCTTGATTGTGTAGACATAACCAGGATATTCATTCATCTGGTATCTTTTCAGTCTCCCAAAATATCAGATGAATAGTCTCTCTATAGGCCAAAATAATCAAGATCAATAACCTTTTAATTTGCCTATTTTAGGTAATACTAAAAAACTATGAATAATTTTCCATCTGAATCTCAAATGTCTACTATTTATAAGGAGTAAATTTGGCACTGATACACTGGAAATATAACTTAGCATATGAATCAGTGCTACAAGACCACAATGAAGAAAGAGAATTATTTAATACAATGTGGTTCACATAGCACAATTCTGTAATGCCTCCCTTAGTGTCTATCAGTCAACTAGCAAATATTTATTAAGGTTTACATGCAAGATCCTATGAAGGAAGAAAGAAGAAAGTAAACCTGATCTCTGGTCTCAAGATGCCTGTACAATTTATTTTATTTTATTTTATTTTTTTGAAGACAGGGTCTCACTCTGTCACCATAGGCTGGAGTGCGATAGTGCAATCACAGCTCACCATAATCTTGAACTCCTGGGCTCAAAGCGATCCTCCTGCCTCAGACTCCCAAGTAGCTGGGACTACAGGTGTGTGCCATCATGCCCAGCTATTTCTTCATATTTTTTATAGAGACAGGGTCTCACTATGTTGCCCAAGCTGGTCTCAAACTCCTGGCTACAAGCAATCCTCCCACCTCAGCCTCCCAAAGTGCTGGAATTACAGGTATGAGCCACCACTCCTGGCCAAGATCCTTATATTTTAGTTGAGGTAATAGTTGACAAAGGATGCTAGGATGTTTTATAATGTATCTTTCTGAATCAGATTTTAATTCCTGCAGTTTATCTATCTACTCCTTAAATACTATTAGGTATTGGTATTAGCTAGCAAGTTATTATTAAAACAAAGTACTTAACCACATTTCCAACTTCCACTCAAGTAATCGCAATTATTTTATTCTGTAAAATGATTTCAGTCTGTAAAAGCATCAGCTGCAAAAACAACCAAACCATGTAATAATTACATGTTTCATTTATGTACAAATTTTTCTGAATTAAAATACTGGATCACAAAATAATCTATATAAAAGAAGAGGTTAAGAAATAAAAGCTAAAACAGCTGGGCGCAGTGGCTCACGCCTATAATCCTAGCACTCTGGGAGGCCGAGGCAGGAGGATTGCTCAAGGTCAGGAGTTCGAAACCAGCCTGAGCAAGAGCGAGACCCCCGGCTCTACTATAAATAGAAAGAAATTAATTGGCCAACTAAAAATATATAGAAAAAATTAGCCGGGCATGGTGGCACATGCCTGTTGTCCCAGCTACTCGGGAGGCTGAGGTAGAAGGATTGCTTGAGTCCAGGAGTTTGAGGTTGCTGTGAGCTAGGCTGATGCCACGGCACTCACTCTAGCCCGGGCAGCAGAGTGAGACTCTGTCTCAAAAAAAAAAAAAAAAAGAAAGAAAGAAAAGAAATAAAAGCTAAAACAAATATTAGAAATCCAACTAACCTCTTGAAAACTTCTTAACTAGAGGTTAAGATTTAATTATTGTACTTAAAGCAAAATAATTTAGCAGATAATCTCATTAAGTCACTTCCTCACTCTAACTCAAGTCTGTCACCTTTTCTTTTTTTCTCCTTTCTTTTCTTTTTTTAAAATAAGCCTAACATTTTAAATTCTTCAGTACTGTTTAGCTGTCTTTACACAAAATTACTTGGAGACTTGATCATTTATTTTAGTACAGCTAGGGCATCTAACAAGTTAGAGACAAAGATAAATGAAGAAGAAAGTATATCATAAATTAAAATTCAGCAACAAAGTACTTAACCTTTGACTACTGTGTTAATTATGGTTTTATAAATCAGTAAAATATTGATTATTAACTTGTAATTGTAACACTATAAAAACATAACTACCTAACACACCTCTAATTAGTTTGTTTTATATAGTAAGAAAACAGTACAAGCTCTTAATCCATAGTACCTCAAGAGGGAAATCCTTTATGCTGACATCTACAAAAGACTGGCAGTAATGAGGATCCATGTAAATCAAACTGTCATCTACAAGGACAAAACAGAAGACAAGTAATTCAAAAAACACCTTATTATTACACTGCTTACAATCCAATTTCTATGTAGAACAGCTGAAAAAAATCTGGGAGTAACAGCTTGCCAGACTGATATTCATTGACTGAAACATAGGTTTGCACAGGATAGATTAACTTTTGCATAATCAAATATGCTTGTATAAGCAGAATTTTTATAAAGTGATGAGACTGTCATTTAATTTTTGGTGATAAAATTACTTTCACAAACACACAATTATATTCTACAGTTTGCATATGAAAAATGTATTGCACTTCTTTATCCTGACAGGAAGAACATATTGCTTGTCATTTTATCATCAACTAGCACCACTAAAACTGGTAAAAAGTAAATATGTAAATAGCAACTGCCAGAATGTGGCAGCAATGTCTTCTGAAGTTTAGTGAAACCAATAAATTATGCCTTGTTTATGCAATAACAGAAATTAAACATACATTTTACAGAATCTAATTATGTTGTGGACCAAATGACAAATGAGTTGCTATGGTAGGACTGATGAATGTATAAGGTACTCGCTTTGCTCTGTTAATCATCCTATTTCTAGATGATCTCATATTAACTTTCTGACTTTTAAAAGAAAACAATGAAGAAAAGTATATTTTACTAAATCACTAACCTTGAAATCCAGCAAAGTAATATGACTGTTTAGGTTTGCCACCAATAATACCCACACAATATTCAAGGCTTAAAATACCCTGCAAAAAAAATTAATACATATTTAGAGTCAAGAGACAAATGATAACTATTCAAAAGAACCAAATTTGTAGTAATAATATTAGTAGTTTCCAAACTTTCTTTCCAACACCAGTTATCATTTTTATTACATTTGCCCCCATGTTTTGAAATCCTCTTGTTTTCTAAACTGCCTTCCCTTTTCTTTAAATCACTCAACATTAACATGACTAAATTAAATATTTTGATCAGCATCTTGCTCGACAACATTCAACAACCGCTATGTGCCATATACAGAGATAATTAATTTTACCACATTAAAGGAAATAAAATTCCTGCCAAAGCCAATACACTTAGCCTTCCAGTTAGCTGGTACAGCTTTACTGTGATCAATGTAATATTTTCATCAGGCTTTTTGAAATGCCAAAAATAGTTCTTATACCTTATTAATGTTTTCATTGGACCTTGAGTCTTAGAATCTCAAACCAAAAGGCATTTTTCTAACAAATGGCACTCACCTGACAAATTTTTTATGCTACTTCATTTGGAATAAATGTAAAGAGAAATAAAAACAACTTAATCCAAGGAAAATAATAATTATTATTGTATTTAAAGCTGATTTATTTTATTAATCATAAATTATCAGGGATATTACAATAAATTAGTATGCCCCTCAGCATCTATTCTAAGTAGAACTCTCCATTTAACTTAAGCCAAATAACTGTACCTTTCATAAAAACATGTTCAATGAAGTCAATTTAAAACATTTAGTAGAATCAATTATGTAATCAACAGTTCCTGCATTAATTTTGGCATACCTTATAAAAAACTAATAATGATAAAGTTCTATGTTATAAAACTCCAAAAGTATTAAACAATAGGTTAAACTTTCCTTCTCTTAACTGAGAGGATGTTTTGAAATCTAGAAGATATAAAAATAAAGACTATATGGACAAATGTTCTTTTTTTCCTTTAGCAAGTAACCAAACCATAGAGATTTTTTAACCTTAATTGTTTTCTTAAAAATAGTATGTCGTCATTGTGAAAAACACACAGGAAATACAGAAAAAGTAAAAATTTCCCCAAATCTCAATACCCAGAGCTGATCACTATTAATATTTGGGGAGACACCTTCTTGACATCTATATTATATATATTCACAGAGAGATTTATGAATACAATTTTATGTATGTGGCAACACGCAACATATGCCATTGTAACCTTTTGTAACTCATTATGTCATGAATATCTTTTCCTATCAATAAACATAGATCTATATTATAATATTTAAAGGCTGCAAAATATTCTGTTTTATTAAAATAACAAAATGTGCTTTAAAATTCCCACTATGAATATTTAAATTGTTCCAGGTTCTCACTGTTATAAATAACTCTCTGCTATAGTTTGAAGGTTTCTGTTGTGCTCGCTTCGGCAGCACATATACTAAAATTGAAGGTTTTTGTCCCCTCCAAAATTCATGTCTTAGAAACTTAATCCCCAATGCAACAGTATTGAGAGGTGGAGCTTTTGGGGAGGTGTTGAGGTCATGAGGATTTCATGAATGGATTAACGCTTTTAGGAGTGGGTTCTCCCTCTCCTGCTCTTCTGCCACATGAGAACAGAGTTCTCTCTTTTTGGCCCTTCTGTCATAGGAGGAAACAGCAAGAAGGCCCTCATCAGCTGCCAGTTCCTTTGTCCTGAATTTTCCAACTTCCAGATCCATGAGGGAACAGATTTCTGTTCTTATAAATTACCCAGTTTCAGGTATTTTCCAGTATTTCTATTACTGCAGCACAAAATGGACTAAGATACCCTCTAAAAAACAACCTTGTATATTTGTAGTCTTGTAAACATATCTTAGAGCTTTTTTTCAAAAGGAAAGATGGAACTGAAAAAATTAAACAGAGAAGGTGTATCAGGTTAAAATCTTAGAGTTAACTATAAAATAGGGATAAAATTGTACCAAAAATTAAACACTTAATAGTGTTTAATTACTCTACTAATAGTAACAGAGTTACTTATCAATTAAGGATTCTATAGTTTTCCCCCTAAATAAAAATCCTTAACACACCTAAAGAGTGCCTTACTTTAACTTGAGGCAATCTAATCAGCTGAAATGCAGTGTTTGTCATAGGGACCAATGAAGAAGTTAAAGTTCTAAGTTTCTCACAGTTGAGAAAAGAAAGAAAAAGATATATAGCAAGAATCATCACTGACTCTCCTCAGAAAAAGAATAATTCCAAGTAATAGAAGAAAGGCTTTGGTTCTTGACATCTATATTTCCTTTGCAACTTACTAAAGCAGGTTTAGCAATAAACGCTTAGACGCAGATTAGGAGCCAGAATCCCATTACGTATAAGAGGCTGTATCTTGAAAAAACCTTGAAACGCTTTTCAGTTCCTAAAAGAGCTTCTACACAGTTATCTAGTGGTGAGAATTTATTGAGCTGTATCCATGAAGTAATAAATAAGACTGAAGTAATCAGTCAAAAAGGAAAGTCCTAATTTGTCTTGCTGAAGAAAAAGAACATACAGAATTTTCCTCATTCCAGGTCCTTAAAAAAAATAAAAATGAATAAATAAACCTCCTGTGGTTAAGGGCTGATAAAAGCACACACCAAATTTCCTTCTCTTCATGGAATGTAACAGGATCCTACGTTGGTACCATGTCTGAAATACTGTGGATTACCTTGATCAACAAATTTAAAAAATAGAATTGAATGGTGTATTTTGGTCTCATCAATGTATATTGGTTTGGCAGGAAAAAATACAACTGCTGACCACAATAAAAAATAAGAAGAAGAAAATTATTTTTCTTTTAGGGCTACTGAACAACTACTTTTTCACTTTTAAGTGAATATCTCTTTACATGCTCTCACTTGGGGTTTTGACACAACCACCCTCTCTGGCCAAGCATAACAACTACCCTACAACCTCCTTCGTTCAAACATTTCAGCTATTTTTACCTGGTAATTGAAATATTAAAATGTCTCAATAGTCACTGCTCTTTCATATCAGTGGACTACAGTGTAAACCCAGTTGTTAGAAGCTTAAGGAAATGTTATAGTTTAAAAAGTTCATATTTTAGGGGAAAATATGAAAAATAATAAACTAAGAATCAAGAAAGTTCTAGTCTCTGCTACCAGTTTGCTATCTAAACTTGAACACATCACTTAACTTCTCTATATTTTTTCTGTTTTATAAAGACAATCCAGTTCCTAGCTATTTTGAGGGCAAAATGAGATAAACTTATATTGAAAAGTGTTATACAAATCAGAGTTAACAAATATTTATGGAGTAACTCCTACATACTAGGTACTGAGGATCACCATGGTTTGTTTCACTACAATTCGGGCTCCAATGAATCACTTAAGACCATTAGGCTGTGTTGCCATCTGATGAATACTATCAATACCATCAAATAGCAAAGTCCTCAGCAAGATGAAACAGCCTTGAAAGCCACCTGCAGCCTATTTCATCAGGAATGAACATTTGGCTAAAGTGGTCACTTCCAAGATGGCATCAGTTTCTAATTTTCTCATGGTAGTGGAAAAGGAAGATAGAATCCTGTTCAGCCTTGGTAAGAACCCAACTAGAGATGACAGCATACCAGAAGTCCACAAACCTTCAACAGATTCTCTAGATAAAGTGGTTCACAACTTGTCACATTCCACCAATAACTCTACTAAAAAACCCGTATCAAAACCCCACCTTTATTTTAGGGATTCATATGTTACTGATATACCACAGTATTGTTACTGTTAGTAACAAGAGTGCCTCCAAAATTAAGAAAAACCAGTATACTAGCTAGAAAACTTCCCTGTATCATGCGGTAAAAACAACTGCTCTAGACTTTTAGAATTTGCTCAGTCTAGCATAAGGATATATGTTCCATATATACAGGCACTATGATACGGAATTAATGCCTCATGTAAGGAACAAATTGTTATTAATCATAAAAAATAGATCTACACGAGGGGTGAAGAATCTGCAACCTTAAGGCGACATGTACCCTTCTAGGTCCTTAAGTGCAGCCTTTGACTGAATCCAAATTTTATAGAACAAATCCTTTTATGTTTATTAATACATTTTTGTTTGTATTTTATATTTTCATTTTATTTCATTTTATTTAAAATGAACGTATTTAAAATACCAAAGAATAAAACAAGTTTCAATGAAATAATCCTCCCAGATTGACTGGCACAATTAGAATATTAGTAAGCCATAAGGGCTAAATTGACAGCTACTTACACTCATGATTTAATTCTAACTTCCCCCACCAGACTGGCACCTGTTTTCAGCTTTTTTATAAATTTTTTTTTGCGACAAAGAGTCCCACTCCATTGGCCTGAGTACAGTGCCATGGAGTTAGCCTAGCTCACCTCAAACTCCTGGGCTCAAGCGCTCCTCCTGAATAGCTGGGACCACAGGCACACACCACGACACCTGGCTAATTTTGTATTTTCAGTAGAGACGATGTCTCACTCTTGCTCAGGCTGGTCTCGAATTCCTGAGCCCAAGCAATCCTCCTGCCTCTGCCTCTTAGAGTGCTAGGATTACAGGCATGAGCCACCATACTTGGCCGACAGTATTTTTTAATTCTATCTGCTTAGTAGCCCATCATGTCAAAGAAGATCAAGAGAACACTGAAGGAAGAAAACAAGATTTTTAATGAGGACTGGGAATTGCAATATTATCTTGTTTCTACTAAAGATAAGATGATCTGTTTGCTTTGTGACACTGCAATATCAACATTAAAGAAATTCAATGCTCATCAGCATTATAACACTCATAAGGACCACAAATATTTTAAATTAGAGGGAGAGGCACAAAAGGTTGCATTGCAGAAATTAAAAGATAAAAAGCAAAAGCAAAGACAATTCTTTCAAGCAGCAATAATAACTGGAAATAATGCCACTGAAGCAACTTATAAAGTAGCTTATATACTTGGAAAAACGGAAGCCATTCAGTGATGTAGAAATTGTGAAAGAATGCACTGTTGAAGCTGCAGAATGCTTAGACCCTGATAACATTTCAAAGTATAAACAATGCTTCTTTCAAAGGGGACCATAACTGATTAGCAGCATGAATTAGTTTTCAACTTCACAGAATAACTTCATGCAATACTTCAAAAGGAATATATATATTACTGAATTGCTTTGGACGAATTAACTGATACTATTCATTCAGCACAGGTTTTATACTTCATTCAGATCATAACAGAAGATTTTCTTTGCTATGAAGAGTTACTCGCTTTGGTCACTCTTACAAACAGAACACAGGGAATAGATAACTTCAACAACTTTCAAGTTAAATGTCATGAAGTTGGATTGAATTTGATAAATTTAGTGAGTGTATGTACAGTGACCCTTCCATGACAGGAAAACATGAAGGGTTTATTGCACAGATAAAAAAAATATTAACAGATCCAGATGCTCTCATTTCTTTTCATTATATCTTGCATCAGCAAAATCTCTCTGCTAAAGCTACTATTTTAAGTGACACTTTGCAACAAGTTTTAAGTATTGTTAACTATATTTGTGCAAATGCAACAGGGCATCATCAGTTTCATAACATGCTAAAGTTGAATGATGAGGTATTCAATGTGGATTTGCCATATCATTCTGAAGTGTGTTGGCTATTGTAGGGACAGGTATTAGCCAAAATTTTTATCTCTGCAAGAATAGGCAGTTAAATTTTATGAAGAACAGAATCAACAATGTGAATTATGGAAAGAAGATTTCTATAGGAATGAAGCATTTGTGTGTGATTCATGTCAAATCAAAACAACTTGAGTATTTCTTTGCAAGGTAAAACTAAGTCTATATGTAATATGGGACAAAAAATCTAAGCATTTTGAAAAAAGTTATCTTTTTCAAAATACTTCAAAAGGAAATTTCAGATGAACATTTTCCCCAGCTAGCAAAGATCACCAGGATGATACACGTGAATCATCTGAAGAATATGCAGCTCTAATAGACTTATTAATTTGAGAATACAATGAAAGGTTCACTGACTTGGGGAATCATGATATCACACTCAAATTAACATTTCAGCCTTATCCAGTTGATATCACCAAGGCACCTAAAGAACTATACATGGAATTGATTGAGCTCTCAGTAGACAACATTTTAAAGTCACTGCTCAATACTAAGAAAGATCCAATTGAAACACGGAAAAATGCAGTAGAATACCCATGCCTTTGGCAATATGCCCAAAAAATGCTTTCTTTTCAACCACTTATTGCTGCGAATCTACATTCTCCTACCTAACCCAAATCAAGATGCCCTTAAGGACACAAATGACTGATACCTGTCTAGACTGGGATCAACTGAAACTGCAGACCTCCATGCTGCAACCAAACATTCAACTGCTTTCCAACAAAAAGCAGACACAACAAAGTCATTAAAAGGTTAACTTTAAAATTAACAAATAGTTTCATTTTTTGAAATTATTAAGTATACGATATTAATAGATTTTTACAAAATAATGTACCTTTTTCAGTATATCTAATTGAAGTTTCTTGAATGTGGCCTTATTTTATTACAGTTAAATTAATGTGGCCTTCCAACATGAAAAGGTTCCCCACTCCGATCTAGACTTTATTTTAACATTATTATATCCCATAACACAAAGAAGAATTCCATTTCTGGACTTGAAAAGAGACTACTAAAAAACAAAGAATTTTATATAAAACTATGAAAATAATATAAAAACTATCACCTTAATCAGAAACTAAGTATTTCAAAGATATTTTATCACAACTGAATGTCTTGGTGACCAAAACAAGATAACATAATTAGACCTATTGGTGCAAGAATAAAACCTGTCTCAAATAGACAGATTTTTCACTGGTTAATATGAAGAAAACAAAATTAGAACCCACCCTACAATACCATCTTCATCATTTCTGTCTACATAAATAATCTAACTGACATCATGGTGGCACAGGAAACAAATTATGAACTAATAAAGCAGTAATAGAAAGTTTATTTCAATAATTAATTTGATGTTGTTTAATGTTAGTTTTATGAATAAAGATATATTTTTAGTTACAAATAAAAATGGAACTATAACCATATTACAGATTATGATTATTGCTGCATCTGTGTCTCCTTGATTAGCCACAAAGATCAAAAAAGGCTTTTCATTCCATCACAGAAATACTGTTCTTCAACTTACATCTGATCTTGTAATACTGAAATTTAAAATCTCTAATGTCAAACTTTACAATGTACGACTATAAAATCATCACTGCTCATTTAATATAAAAAGGACTGCAAATCTTCTCTATTTTTCATATTAGCCAGTATTGCCTTTAAAAAAGTAGGCATTTATTTCATACCTTTACAAACTCTAAGTAGTCAGTGTTGGTTCTTTCTCCACCAAGTCTAACAGGAACTAGAATAATAACAGCTTTGTCATCTGCATTATCAGAGGTCATAGAAGCGCTCTGTTTATCAATTACATCAGAATTGTAAACTGAGAAAAACATAATGAATATGTATTACATTTTTAAAAAGTGATTTTCAGAAATATTTTTACTCTAATCCCACCTCCCCGCCCCCCATCAGTCATCTGATCTCTAACATCATTATCAAGGTCTCAACAAGTTAAAAATACTCTCTCATTTATGTATTCAACAGATACTTATTGAGTAGCTAATACATGGCACTGGGGCTTCAGCAGCAGTAGGCAAAACAAAATTATTCCTGTCCTCCTTGAGCATATACTCTAATAGGGAGAAACAGAAAATAAATAAGTAAAATTGTAAGATATGTGAGATGGTGATGGACGTTTTGAAGAAAAACAAAGGAAGAATGGTAGATACAAAATGCTGAATGAGAAGGCAATTTAAAATAAGGTGGTCAGAGAAGGTCTTATGAGAAAGCAACATTTAAGTCAAGACTAAAAGAAAGTAAAAAACCATGTAATGCAGATACCTGGGGGAAAAGCATTCCAGGTAGACAGATCAGAAAGTACAAATTTCCTCAGGCAGAACGATAAATAGCATGTTCCAGGAACAAGATGCCAGTGCCTTTGTAGGGTAGTAGGAAATTAGATTAGGAGATAAAGTTTCCAAGTAAAGGAGAATGAGGACAGATTGTGAGAACTCTTAAAAGCCAGTTTTTGAGTGAGAGGGGAAGCCACTGAAGAGATTTTTAGGAACGTCCCAATCTGACTTACTTTAACAGTCTGGTTCTTGTGTTGATAATAGATTGCAGAGGGCAAGGGCTGAAGAACAGTCAGAAAGCCACTGCAGTTACTCAGCAAGAGATGATGGTGGCTTGAACAAAGGCACGAAGACAAGGAATGGTCATGGGATGGTCATGTTGAGGTGATAAAAAGTGATCAGTTCATATACCTGAAGATACGGTAAGGACTCACTATTAAATGCAAGACATAAGAGAAGAAATTGAGTCATCAGTGATGTGAAGGGTTTTGGTGTAAGCAAACAGTAAGAGAGTTGTCATTTACAAAGACATGAAGATTGGAAGAGGGGAATATTAATATATGGGAGGGAGAATTGGGAAATCCATTTTATACATGATAAGTTTGAGATGTATGTTAGACAGGTTAAGCAGAGAGGTTGAACAGACAGGGACATGTCATACCGGAGTTTGGGAAGAGGACCAGGATGGACCTGTAAGTTTGGGAGTTGCACACAAATGGTATTATAAAGCCAAGAGACTGGGTGAATTCAAATTAGCGTAGACAGAAAAAGAGATGAAGTCTAAAGACCGAGCACCAAAACACCAACACTTTTAGAGATCAAGGAGATGAGGAAAAAACAACAAAAGAGACTATGAACAACCAGACAAGGAAGTAAAAGAAAAATGTGCGGACAGTGCTCTGAAAATCAAGCATATAAAATGTTACAAAGAGGAGGAGGAAGAGATCAAATGTGTCAACTGCTGCTCACATATTGTGTAATGTGAGGACTAAGAAGTGACCCCTGGGTTTAGGAAGATTAAATAATTGATAAGAATGCTTTTGGTGGAGTGGTAGGTATGACAGCCTAAGTGCAGTAGTTCAAGAGAAAACAGGAGGATTTGGTGGAAGCAAATACAGACAAAATTGTGTTTTGTTCAAAATAGTTTTGTTCAAAACATACTTTACACCCACATTTCCTGTCAGTTTAAACAAACTCTTCTGACCTTCCCAGAAGAGCTGAATAGGAAATTGTGCCACTTTTGTCCCAGTCCTTTCCTTTAAATTGCTTTCCTTTAATTTCCTTCAAATTTAGACTCAGCTATCAAATTCTGTTTACCAGCTTCCTTATTTCCCATAGTCAGTCTAAACCTGCAGTCCGTGGCCTGTTAGGAACTGGGCCACACACAGCAGGAGGGGAGCAGCGGATGAGCCAGTGAAGCTTCATCTGTATTTCCAGCCGTTTCCCATTATTCACATCACTACCTGAGCTCCACCTCCTGTCAGATCAGTGGCAGCATTAGATTCTGCATTATGGTGAGTTGTACAATTATTTCATTATATATTACAATGTAATGATAATAAAGTATACAATAAACATAATGCACTTGAATCATTCCAAACCCACCCCCACTCCCAATTTTTCCATTTCGTGGAAAAATTATCTTCCATGAAACTGGTCCCTGGTACCCAAAAGACTGGGGACTGCGGGTCTAAACCAAAACCACAAAAATGCCAAACTAGTTCTCCCTTATCAGGATACGGATGGTATTATTACCCTTTATCTTCATTCAATTCACATTTATTGAGGACTGGCTATCTATTAATGTGTTCTATGCTAGGGAGGTATGAAATGAATAAGATCTTGACTTCAAAGAGTATCTAGTTCAATCGTTCTGGTATTTTTCCTCCACTCCCAATATATGCAAGGGCTATAACATACTCCAATTCTGTAACAGAGGCTCATTACAATAGCAATTTTCTACTGAATGATTCTGATACCTTTCCTCTACCCCTGCTACCTTAACAATTATTGATCTACATAGAGAAACAGATAATTAAAAGCTGATAACACAAGTGAATTACAAGTGCAATATTTAATAGAAGTATTTCCAAAATGTTACAGAGCACAGAAGAAAAATAAACTAATTCTACCTGATGAAAGTTAGGAAAGACCTCACCTAAGGTGTATCCTTTGAGTGTGTTCCTGAAAAATAAATAAGAGTTAACAAGAGGCATTATAGTAATAAGGGGCATTCCAAGCAAAGGCAGTTCTATGCTCAAAGGCATGCGTAACAACAGCACGTCCAAGGAATGGCCTGAAGGTTGACAGTACTTTAGGGTATTGGGTATAGAAAATAGTGTTGAGAGGTGATGCTGGAAATGTAGATTGAGACAAATTGTAACGGACTTCATGTGCTTTATGTGGCAAGATAACTTGAGACTAGAATTAATGGACAGTTACTGGTTTTTAAATAAAGGAACATGATCAATTTTTTTTGATCAGATGGATCAAAAAGGGAAGAAAGACAGGGAAATCAAGCTAAAGTCCAAGTTAGAGATAAAGGTCTAATCTAAATTAATGAGAGTGGAGAAGAGAGAACAGGTTTCAGGAATATTTTTAAAAGTATAAATGGTAAGCTTTTGTTGATTGGCTAGATATAAGGAATGAAAAAGCAGTCAAGAATGAGTGAGTTCCACCTTGAGTATGCATATAGACATGCCACTATTAGCCAAGAAAAAACAGAAAGAGCCCAGCATAATGGCTTGTGCCTGTAACCCTAGCACTTTGGGAGACCAAGTTAGGAGGATCATGTGAGGCCAGGAGTTCGAGATCAGCCTCAGCAACATAGTGAGACCTCATCTCTTAAAAAAAAAATAAGATGATGACAACGCGGAAGAAAGAAAACAGAAAGAAAAAGGGATATGAGGACAGAGTGAAATGTAAGTTCAGTTTTAAACATGCTGAATTTGAAGGGTTTGTAGAACATTCAAGTGGAGATATCTGAAGGGTAGCAGAATATAGGAGTTACCTCATGGCTTAAGCAGTACTAGAAATGTAGTTTTAAAAGTCCTAGTGTATAATGCATAGTCCTAAGTATTTAAAGCCATGGAAATAGATGTAATTATAAAAGAAGAAAATACAGAATAAGAAAAGGAGAAAATAAATGGAAAATTAAACCTTTAAAAACACCAATGAAGGCAGAAGGGAAAAAAATCATAGAATCATAGAATCTGGTTTCATTTAATTCCTAATACCACAGTCCATCAAAAACTACACTAATATAAATTCTCCCTTTAGAAAATATGATAAAAACATGAATAACAAAAATTTTAAGAACTACTTCACATTATACAAACCACTTACATACAAGGAACTTTGTGCTGTTTGTTGTTTAATTAAGTAACTATATGTAACAATTAAAGATCAAAATAAATAAAAACACAAAAGGCAAATTCATAAATTTAATGGCTACTTGTTTAAGTACATCCTAGGTTTAATTAGAAATTAATTAATTAATTAGTAAATTTTATTGGCAAGACTTCCTACCTGAAAAACAGACACAGAAACTGTAAAACTTACACACTCATCTGAAAATTTACAACTTTCATTTTCATATGGCTATCAGCCTTTCTTTAAGAGGAAATTAACCTGAACAAAAGGCCAAACAAAAACGCATGTGTATTTGGTAACCATTCCTTCTACACTACAAACACTAGTTGGTTATCAGAGTAACTGTAAGCATTTTACAGATACCCTTATATTAAACATGATTGAAGTATATGCAACTTTTCTAAAACATTAACATATCTTATCCACTTATAAAATAGCATTTCTATAAAAAATAAAGTTAACAGGAGACAGCTTATTTGAAGGAACTTTTATTTTATTAAGAAATTATGGTCTCTATTTATTCCCAACAAAATTACTATAAATTGAGCATCCCTAATCCAAAAATCCAAAATCCGAAACCCAAAATGCTCCAAAATCTGAAACTTTTTGAGCACCGATATGTCACAGTGGAAAATTCCATACCTTACCTCTTGTGACAAGTCCCAGTCAAAACAGACTCAAAACTTTGTTTCAGGTACAAAATTATTTAAAATACTCTCTAAAATTACCTTCAGGCTATGTGTTTAACATATATATGAAACATAAGTGAATTTCATGTTTATAATCTGGACAATAGCTGCTTTATTATTAGATGATTTACTGAAGCATTGGTGAGAAACATATTCAGTTCCTTACAAGATAAACAAGAACTTTCTTTCCTTAAACCACATCCACCAATGAAATGGTACCTGGCACACATAAATTTTCCTATCTCTTTTAAAGTAGTCATTTGAAATGCTAGAATTCTCTTTGAGAATTTATTTTAATTTGCAACTAATAATTCCTAATATGTATTCAATCAAAAATATTTAATAAGTGCCTGTAGGATGCTATGTAGGAACAAAAATATATAAGACCTGATCCCTATGTTTACAATCATTTAAAGTATAACTGGGAAGATAAGCTAAACACATGAAAAGTATGACCAAATAAAACATAAAAATTAGAATTATACACATTCTTACCTGTACAATCTTGTGCAACATAAATAGTTATTCCTTGTAAATCAGGATGTCTTGCTTCTTCAACTGCTTTTCTAAGAAAATAACAAGCATCATCTTTCAAAATCCTAACTAGCATTTCCTATGGGTAACTAAAGATTTATTTTAAGAGGGGAAAAAAGCCATCATTTTCCTGACTTTCCTATTTAGTCTATTCTGTTGTCAAAAATTATCATCCAAATAGTATCAGAAATTAGGTTAAATTTTTCAAAGTTGAATATTACATTAAATTACTCAAAAAACATTAAAACATAAGTTACAAAATATATTTTAAAAAGTCTTGGGTATAAAGCTATAATCCCCTCACCCTCAAAAAGAGGATTTCTCTCAGTCACTCACCTGGCTATATCAAACATCTTCTAGTCAGAGTGGCATGATAATATGCTTTAAAGTTTGCTTCATATTAAGTTACATTACTAACTAGGAGTGAAGTAACTGTGTTTGTCCTCTGGTACACTGATGAAAGTTTCATTCTTTAAACAACAGCATGGCTTTTTTTCCTTCACCTAAAAACCTATATGACCTGAACAAATTTCCTAATTTCAAGTCTTGAAATTTTATAAGTAAAAATGCAAATTGAAAATTATTTCTGCATATAATATTCTCAATGGTGCACATGATGTAAAAAAAAAATCACAATATCTGTAAAAGGAAATTATGCAAATTGTAGAAATACAAATAATTTTAACATATCATTATATATAATTATTTAACTTAAAATGCCTTATTATTCATGTTCCTATGTGTTTAGTATAGAAGAGGGATTGGCAAACTACGGCCCATAGGCCAAATACAACCTGTGGCCTGTTTTTGTACCATCTGCAAGCTAAAAGCTTTTCTGACAGTTTTAAGAAACTGAAGGAAAAAAAAAGAAGAAGAAAAAATGGGAAATAGAAACCTTACAAGGCCTGCAAAGCCTGAAATATTTAGTATTTGTTACTCTACAGAAAAAGTTTGTCTCTACCCTGAGGTAGAGAACATCTTGAAGGCTAGAAACCATGCTTTTATCATTACACTTTTGTAAATGTCATACCAAATTGGAATTGATATTAACATTAACAATCCAATTAATAACATTAGGCAAATACTTTTTCAGTTGTACACATCTGGCCTATAAAATATAAAAGCATGTTATTATTATACAAAAATGTTTTGTAATAATTTCAAATTTATATGTGATTTTAAGTGGAGTTCATTTACCATACGATTCTTAGATATTTTAATGATTTAGTTTATAATAATAATAGGACAGACGAGATAATTTTTTTTTAAACTTAAGTAATGCCCAAATAAATGGCACATAAAAAGCTGAGGTATAGTGAAATTTGACTTTCGACTTTTTTCTAACTATGCTGAATGTCACACTTTACTTTTACTATAATTATATTAACAGGCCCATACATTCACAATTCACAAGAATTTGATGTGTGCAAAGAAATGCTAAAAACATCAATTTTAGCTCTTGACATTTCATTATACTTTCAGCACTTTACAGCCCCCAGGTTATACTATTAAAAAAAAAAACTATAATGTTATGCATGTTCCAAAGCTGAAAGAGATGTTAGTTTTAAGAAAATTTCAATAACGTCTTCTAATGAAAACCTGGTTAGAAAGAGACATGGGATATCTGTAACTATGAGCAAGAGAAGAAAACTTTGTAGATAAATTAAATGTAACCAAAGTCACAATATCTCTTCTTTTTTATCTGTTAGCAAATGAAAGCTCCTTTACAAACATTCTCATACAGTTAGACTTTAAAAGTTCCAATTACATACATGGATTGCAAAAATCAGTATCTCTGGGCCTGAGGACCTCTGTCACAAGATGAAAGATTTTAAAACAATTTTACCTTAAAATGTGAGCAACCACAGCTGGTCCATACCAATCTCCAGCTTTTTTCCCAGATTTCTTTCCATATTCTATCAGTTGATGTAAGCCAAAGAAAGCCAAAGGGGAATCACCAAACCAAGAGATGATTTTCCTGTGATACATTTCATTTCGCATTTCATGATCATCAGAATATTTTCCAATTGTTTCCTTCAGAGAAATTGTTGGGGTTTTGAGTTCTTTTTCCCCTGAAAGCGATGCTTCAAATGATGCAGTAAATTTTTTTACAGTGTGGGAAGTCCATGATTCAGAGTCTGAATTTTCAATATTCAAAGCATCAGGCCAGGTCCAAGCTATAGTAGTTCCAAAGCAAGGTGTTCAGATCTTTTAAATAGACTCTAATAATTCTACTAAGTACATAGCATTTAAAATCATATGGGTTACTAAACTAAAACAGTAGTAAACTCAGGAAAAGGCAAATATATACAAACAGAAAGTAGATTAATGGTTGCTTATGGAGAGGTATCAAGAATGGCTGCTAATGGGTGTAAGGTTTCTTTGGGCGATGATGAAAAATTCTAAAATGAGATTATGGTAATTGTTGGAGAAGTCTGTAAATATACTAAGAACCAATGAATTGTTCACTTTAAATGAGTGAATTTATAACATTTAGATATAGTATATAGATAATTCAATAAAGCTGCTTTAAAAAACAAAGGTATGGCCGGGCGCGGTGGCTCACGCCTGTAATCCTAGCACTCTGGGAGGCCAAGGCGGGCGGATCGCTCAAGGTCAGGAGTTCGAAACCAGCCTGAGCAAGAGTGAGACCCCGTCTCTACTATAAATAGAAAGAAAGAAATTAA
>CAUYRT010009538.1:0-39064 GCA_963574885.1 Lepilemur ruficaudatus | reverse complement strand
CCCAAAGCAATTAATGCAGCAACAAAAATAAACAAATGGGATCTGATCAAATTAAAAAGCTTCTGCACAGCCAAAGAAACTATCACTAGAGCAAATAGACAACCTACAGAAAGAGAGAAAATATTTGCTCTCTACACCTCCAACAAAGGTCTGATAACAAGAATCTACCAACTCAAAAGAATTAACAAGAAAAAATCAAACAACCCCATTTATAAATGGGCAAAGGAGATGAACAGAAACTTCTCCAAAGAAGATAGAATAATGGCCAAAAAACATATAAAAAAATTTTCATCATCTCTAATCATTAGAGAAATGCCAATCAAAACCACAATGAGATACCACCTAACCCCAGTGAGATTGGCTTCTATCAAAAAATCCCAAAACAACAAATGCTGGTGAGGATGTGGAGAGATAGGGACACTCTTACACTACTGGTGGGATTGCAAATTGGTGCAACCTTTGTGGAAAAGAATCTGGAGATGCCTCAAAGAGCTAAAAATAGAATTACCATTCAATCTAGCAACAGCATTATTAGGCATCTACCCAAAAGAGCATAAGACATTCTATGATAAAGACATCTGCACCCGAATGTTTATGGCAGCACAATTCACTATTGCTAGGTCGTGGAAACAACCCAAGTGCCAATCAATTCATGAGTGGATTGTTAAAATTTGGTATATGTTCACAATGGAATACTACTCAATTTTAAGAAACGACAGTGAGCTAGCACCGCTTATATTATCCTGGATTGAGCTTGAGCCCGTTATTTGAAGTGAGGTGACACACGACCAGAAGAATGGGCTCCACATGTGCTTGCCATCAAATTGGTACTGACTGATTAACACTATGGTGCTCAAATGGTGGTAGTGTTCACCAGGGATTCGGGGGTTGGGAGGGTAGACCCACATCTGAGGGATGTGGTGAGCAATGTGAAGGGGAGGGGCATGCGTGAAATGTAGTTAGGGATGGGAATTAGGGGTCTCAATATGGGGAAGGAAATCTTCTAAAACTGATTTATGTAAATTTACTAATAATCATTTAATTGTTCACTTAAATGGAGTAATGGCATGGAATGTAAATTATACTTCAATAAGTTTGTCTAAAAATAAAAAAAGAAGACATAAAAATTACAAATATATATGCACCCAACACTGGACTACCTAGTTATATAAAGCTAATATTATTAGAGCTAAAGAAAGAGATAAACCCCAATACAATAATCACTGCCTAACTCAACACTCCACTTTCAGCACTGGATAGATAATCCAGACAGAAAATCAACAATGAAACATCGTACTTAATCTGTACTATAGACCAAATGGACCTAATAGATATTTACAGAATGCTTCATCTAATAGCTGCAGAATACATGTTCTACTCCTCAGCTTATGCGTCATTTTCAAGGATAGATCATATGTTAGGCCACAAAACAAATCTTAAAAGAACTCTAGAGGAAAATATTGTAAAAACTCTTATAGACATTGACCTAGGCAAAGAATTTATGAAGAAGACCCCAAAGACAATCATGGCAACAACAGAAATAAATAAATGGGACCTGGTCAATTAAAAAGCTTCTGCACAGCTAAGGAAAACTACACAAGAGCAAACAGACAACCTACAGAATGGGAGAAAATATTTGCACACTACACATCTGATAAAGGGCTGATAACTAGAGTCCATATAGAACTCAGGAAAATTGGCAAGAAAAAAATCAAACAACCCCATTAAAAAGTGGGCAAAGGAAATGAACAGAAACTTTTCAAAAGACAGACTAATGGCCAAGAAACATATGAAAAAAATGCTCAGGAAGCCCTGCTAGAATCACTCAACTGGAAGTGGAAAGAGTAAATTCCCAAGGACAGGAGAAAGTATGCTGGAAAAACAATGACATCATGTCCACTACAAATATTAAACATCATAAATGTAAAAGTTAGCATTAAATTACATGGCATGAGGCCTTCAATTTCTCCTGCCAAGAAGAAATAGAGACAAGGATACTTGGGTAAAAGATACTACTTTAATTTATACTTTGTTTCCTCAAGGAAACAATTTCCACCTTAACACCCAAGAATAGAGTGTAGGTGTTTTCCAAATCCAAACAGAGTTTAAATCAAAGTTATGTTAAATTAAGGTGAATTTCCCTTAATTTTCTTAATGGACAACCATTTTTAAAAATACTACACTCAATTTTCTTTTAGAAAATTCTTTTTAATTTTTTTCTTTTTGCAGCCTTAGAGATCAAGAAAATAAAAAGTAACTGAGTTTTCCTATTTTATCCTCTCTGTATAAATGCACTTTTTCAAAACCTGTGCATCTGTTCAAATTTAAACGTGGGTCTGAATACACTAATATAAAAGTATATTGCTGATTGCAATAATAAAAGAGTTTTCATCATTCATTTAAAAATAATACATATTTACCAAACGTTCTTAGATGCCTCTTGATTTTTTAAAATACTATATAGGCTGAATAGAAAGGGAAAAGTTCATAGATATAGGTATTTTGTAATGAACATTAACAAATCCAATTATCATAAAGATTCTAACAAAAAGCCAACAAAGTTAGGCAGCTGGCCCTGCCTGACTTACTAACTAATCCCTAACCCAAGAAGTACTGCTACTGCTGTAGGAAAAGCTATAATATATGATCTTGTGCATTAGGTAGGGCACAGTGCTCCACACTGTTGGCAGAAGTTTCAGATAGACACAAAGAACTGTAATTCACTTCCATCAACACCCAAGGAAATGAAATTTGGCTACCACAAGACAAGTCTGGGCTCTTGCCAGTCTGTCATATTAAGCTATAACTGACCTATGGAATCAAGACCTACTAGAAGGGAACACAGAAGTGTAAGTACAGACAGGGTGGTTTTATAAGCTTTCAACCTTGTGGCTGCCCTCTAAAGTGAGAATCAGAGCTAAGTGTATTTATCTGTCAGAATAATCTGAGGTGGTAGGAGAAATTGAAAGAACATAATACATAGGCCTTCTAGTATATACAATATGTTCTCTTCCTCCATGGTTGTAAGAGAGAGTCATCGTTTAACTGCAAAAAATCTGGTCCAGAATCCTTTTATGAAACTGGCAAGCAATGTAGTTCACAGATGGGTGCTTTGCCACTTCTCTCACACTTACATACAATACCAGCTGAGGTGATGCATTCTGCACCTGCTGCAGTTTCTGGAGAAGTTTCAGAGGAAGGCCAAAGAACAGTAAATCATAGTTGACTAGCTAGAAGAAAATGAGGATGTTTATAATATCTGTAATGTGAAGAAAATAACACTCCATTGACACTTTCTTTTTAATGCATGGTTGTTTCTTCAATGCCTATAGTTTACAGAGTAAAATAATAAAAAGCCATAATATAGTTTTCTTGAGCATGGAAACAAAGCTTGGCAATGATTGGTTGTTTTTTGCCTGGTTGGTTGGTTGTTCTTAACTAATATTATTGCTTTACAAACTCATTCTAGAAAACTTAAAACATATTGATACACTAAAAAAAAATGATCTATTGTCTCACCCCCTAGAGATAACTACATTGTGTTGGATGGCTTTGTAAACTTTTAGTCTATGCAGAGATTTTTTTAACGGATATTAATACTATACATAGTATATTATAATATTATTTTTAAATATAATAGTATATACCTACAATGTCATTTTAATGACTGCCTGATATTCCATCAAGTAGAGTATATTTAACTAATTATGTATAGATGTACATTTACATCATTTCCAAGTTTTTACTATCATAAATGATATTGTCGTGAACATGCTTGTACAACAGCTTTGCCTACACTGTCCTAGGGATGGAACTGCAGAGTTAAGATAAATACATATTTCAAGGCATGTGAGATACACTACTACAAGTTGGTTTTGATGTGATCTTTACTTATCACAATATAAATTGTTTTTCACCGCCCAACAAATGGATTACACCCAACCAGTGGTGACCAGCATAGGCTGAGGTCATAAAACAGAGTCCTGGTATATCTGGAGGGTCTGAGATGGAAGGGTACACCTTTCCTGGTATTTATGTTCACCTTTTTAAATCTGTCTGATACTTTTTAAATGGTCAGGGAACTTTATTCATACCAACTTTGAGCATGGTATGAAAGATAAGTTCCATCCAGTATACCAGCTAGGTAACTTGCAGGGATCACTAACAAAATAAGAATATGAACGCTTTCACATTTTCATTTATGGACAACAATTAAATTGTTCGAAACTTACTGAGAATGTCAAGACGGCAACAGCAGAGCATTAAACCAAGCATGGGGCCCTTCTGAGCTCAGGGGTCTGTGCAGCTACACAGATTCCAGGTATAGAAAATGGTGCCACTCTCCTGCTTGCCCACAATTATCTGCCATGATTACTTGGTCATATACAGCCAGTTGTCAGGCCTGCTGCTTTACTTCTCAGAAATTCATAAGCTTGCTGAAAAGCAGGCAGCAGCTTTTATGCAACTGCAATTGTAACCATTTGTTACTTCGCATTAACTATATCCCACCAGACTTTCCTTACACTTCATATAGGCGGAAAGTCACCCTAATTCTACAAATGAATAATGTCATCATCTGTCAGGGAACAGTTTAAATTTACAACAAACACATTTAACTCAGTAAAGATGAAGCTCCCATAAAATCACATTGAAACCCAAACCTCTCTCACTAATGCTATTTTTCCAAACCCCGCAAGTTTGTGCATGTTTGTAAGTATATGTTTCAACTCAACAAACATAGTATACCTCATTTTTTTAGCTTATTAAAGCTTTTCTTTAATTTGAAAAGCCATTGTCTATGTGTTAATACTGAATTAAAGAAATCAACACAAAACTAAAGGAAATCAGGCAATGGGCTGAAATTTGGCAACCATAGACATTTTATATTCAATGCCACCCCCTTTTTTTTTATTGCTTTTGGTTTGGTTTCCATGGAAATATATATTTCCTGCAAGCCAAAGCTTTTTGCGGTCTTAGCTACAGGAAAAAAAAAGTAGAAATAATTGCAGATAGGTGGTCAGAAAAGATGTTCATTTAAAATATGGGTGAGGTACATGCGAGCCCCAGAAAGTAAGTGAAATTCTGATTGGCCCATTGAGTCATGAATATTCTTTACAAATAAACCAGTTTACTCCAGACTATGGGTACCTTAACCTAAAAAGACAAAATATGTTTATGTTGGCAACCATATATTAAAACAGGCTTTAGGTATAACATTGGCCTTTTATTATTTTATTAATCAGAACTTTATAATTATCAGATGGAGCTTTATTGGGCACTTCTGATATACCAGACATTGTATTATGTACCAGGGCTACAGAGGAGTTTTTTAGTTCATTTCTGTGGCTAGGAAAATGCTCAGACAATATTAATTTATTCAGCATTCTACAAACACTTGTAGGGCATCTTCTCTTTGTTGGATTTCGGAGAATACAAATACAAACATAAAAACAAGGCTGTTTGCCCTAGGGTATAAAATAGAAGAGGATTTAGAGCAGTCATAATAATTACAGTTCATTATTACAGTCAAATAAGGCTCCATTGAACACACTATAAGTTTCCACAGGTATATTCCATACAATTTAATGCAGAATATGAAAGTACTCTAAATTGAGTTTAAACTATCAGAGGCATAAACTCTCATGAAAACCAAAGAGATACTGGGGTCAAATGCCTGAAGGAGGAGAGAAATGGGGAAGGATAGAAGGCTCTGTGAAATATCTTTTGCACAAAATCCGGACAGCAGGCTTATTCTATAATTGCCTGGGCCCATTGTGTCACTGATAGAATCAGGACCAATCCACAGGAAAGGACATCTGTGGAAATGCTGTCCAGTTCTTGGAAGGTGATGATCCTACATGGAGGGTGTAGGATAGAATAGGCAGTATGTAGGATATACAAGTGAAAGATAGCATTCCTTATAACTGCCAACTTTCACACGTTTGTTTTATCTAAGGAAAGCAATTTGTGCAAAGAGTAATTTAGAATGAAACCCATGTCGAATTTTTTTGTATTAGGATTTTTTTTATCAACAGAAGCAAATTTCAAATGTAATCTTTATTGTTTAAAATCAATGGCCAATATTCAAAACTTTTATGGTGAATAGTCATGGCTGTCCCAGATACAAAGAAGCAGTTGTCCATGAACCAAGTAGTTACCAAGGATACTGAATCAATAAACATATCATTTGTTAAAGATGCCAAGATTTCTTATGGAATATGATATTGGCAGGCAGTACATTTTGGATTGTTACTTGGGTTTGCATTTAAAACCATGTTAGCAGACAGATCTCCACAATTTCTGTCTAAACACTCCCTACCCTACATGCTTCAAGAGTACATGTTTGCGCCCTTATCTAAAAAGCACCACCTCAACAGAGAGAACTACTGCTAGTCAGAAAAATCAGGACAGGCCAATGATGAGATAGTGTTTATTTATAAATGTATGTTAGACTAGGGTGGAGATTTAAATGCCAAAGAGTAGTGTTTTATCACTACATGTTTGTTAGCAATGAGCTAATAACTAGGTATAAACTCCAGAGATTAAAATATAGTAATTTTTTTTTTAACTTCTGACTTTGTATTTTAAAGTAATACTGCTGTTCTCTAGATGAAAGTAGGTAAACACCAAGGCCAGAGACTGTTATAGAAATGACAGCCTAGCACCAATGTGGTTATCTTTCCTACTTTTACCAGCCACACACATACTCCTCTACCACTACCACCTCCCGCCATCACCACTCTTTGCTAGTTTTAGTTTCTCTTTGGTTTATAGCAAATTAGCTTCCCATAATATATATCCATGATAGTTGCTATTTTCACTGGAATAAAGTTTAGTTCTGTGACAAACTAAATTCTGTAATTTATAACACCAGCACTTGAAAACTGACCCCAAGAGCCTTGAACACATTTAAACTCTGAAAGCATCCTCAAGTTGTTCCAACTTGGGAGAGCAAAGCATATGAACATTGGGGTGTGTATCTAATCTTTGACCAAAGCAAACATGATCTTTTGGGACATTCAAAGAGTAGTCTGCAGAGCCCAGGCCTGAGGATTGCAAGGAACAAAAATCTACTAGAGCATCTTTTATCTAAAGTCAGAACTATAATGAAATGTTTGTCACTCTACATGTACAAATGTGTGCTTCTGCCACAGTGGTTTTCCTATAAAACAGGTGCTCATGACATCAGGTGATTGTGCGAGCATATTAGAAGCGTTTATCCCACAAGTCCTTTGTTGGCTCTGTGCCCACAGCTGTTACAGGAACTTTTCTTTGTTAAGCCATTTTTATTTCCAGCTGCAAACCAATTATTTAATGGGTGTCCAGTTCTGTGAACATACTACAGAAAATCAGTGCCTTTTGTGCCTCATCCTAGAATTCAAAGTGCATTGGTTATAGTCCTACCAGTATTACTGTCATTGGATTCAAAATCACAACCCTTTTAAACATGGATGAGAGGAGTAATTTGGAAGGTGGAGATCAGGAAAAGGCTCCTTTCTTGGTAGTTTTAACTACACATGTCAAGGTTCTTGGAGCTTGTGCTGCTTACATTTTGGAAGGAAACACTGTTGTGCTCTTCTCTCTCAACATGATGATCTGAAGCATGAACTGTAAAACATCCCTCACCCTGAAAAATATCCCTAGGGTTTCTCAAAGAGAGAGGATTATGAAAGCAAATAGTTATTTTTTGCCCTGTCTATCTGTGGTGCAGAAAGTTCTCACGTTTGGTTTACAAATTGCATTTGCTAAATTTCTGTGGCAGCCTTTCTGACAAAGAAAGAAGGGGTTTTGTAAACTGAGATTAACTAAATAGTGTGGTCTAATCCCGTCTAGTTTGTGTTTATGCATGCTTCACTGTGGGATTTACAGCCTTAGCTCATGGAAAGACAGAATAAATGTAGTGAACACAAAGAATCCAGGCTTTGTGTTTCTGGAATTAGGATCAGGTTCAGGTGGGAATCCACTGGAAGATTTATCTGAAAACAAGATACAGAAATAGAGAAAGAATGAAGAAACCAAACTCTCTTAGTTTTGAGGAATACCCATTGAAAACTGTCTCAAAAGAGAAAGAGAAACATCCTTATATATATTCTCTACAAGAATAGACACAATGACAAATTTGTTTACTAGAAAGCTGTTCTCAGCCTGATTCTTTCCCTACAATGGTTTCTTCCCTTTCTGACCCTAAGTCCTAGACCAGAAGTACCATAGCAGTATTAGAGGTCTGTTTTTTTCCTTTGTCATGCATCTGGAAGATTCTTGTACTTATAGCCCATCAGGCTTGTCAATGAAGAGATGGCAGTAATTGACAGAGGGCAGTGACTGTGTCCTGAAAGGTTACGAGTAGAATGTCAGCTATGTCTAAAATGTTCCCACCAAGTCCATTCTGCCTTATTAAGCTGTTTCAAAGGCTGCATTCATTCTTTCCACTCCAGATCAAGTTGACTGATAAGGAGCTTTTATTATTTCTTCTCACCTGGATAAGAAAGAGTCTACTTGTTATGAGAGGTCCTTTTGTTAGATGGTGTATGTCCTTTGTGTTCATGTTTTCCTTTGGTCCCTTCATTGCCCTCTGGATTTTATCAGCTTTCACCTTGGGAGGACTGAGGGAAGTGGAGGAGCGGGATTGTGATACCTCTATCTGTACAAAAGTGGTACGATATGACACCCAAAGGAAAGAAGCCAAAATAAAAACTTACATATTTGTGTCCTTACTGCATTCCTATCTCTTAGATGGTCTTGTCAGTGATATAACAACGCTGATTTTTGTAGAAGGAAAGGAAGAGGATCAGGTCTGCTTTGGATAATGTAGTGAAAATACAGGATAAAAGAATCTGAAGATCATACAGAAATCTTTATGGATTAGACCACCCATCAGAAATTGTACCAATAACCTCCCATAAAGTGAAATACTCTGTAGCCTGTAAAATGCGTAAAGATCAAAAACATTTAACAATACGGGAAAATGCTCCCATTATATGTTTAAGTTAAAATATTTTAGAAAAGAAGTTGGCAGCCCCTGGATAAAACATGGCAGACTAAACAATTCACTTATCTTTGTTTCAACCTGAAATTCCATTCAAATTACAGTAAAAATATTTTTCTAAGGTATAAATCCAAAAAGCCAGAGCAAAAGGGAAAGGAAATTACAACCAACTAGAGATGCCAACAAATGTCAGAAGCTAGAAAGTGGATGAAGGAGCAATAACTGGACAGGGAAAGAAGAGGAGGTGAAATTTCAAACAATTGCTGGGGTGTGGCCAGAATCATTCAATTTTAAGATGTGCTAAATTAAATACATGTAATGCTGATAGATAGATAGATGACAAATAAGCTAGCTAGCTAGCTAGCTAGATGATAGATAAGATAGATGGATGCTTTGAGTATCAAAAAACTCAACTCAAAATAGTTTATGCAGTGAACTTCAAAAATTTTTGACTGCTGTATTCTATAAATCAATTTGGAAAACCATGTATCTTTTCACTTTTTTAAATTGACACCTAAATTTTTTTATCATAGTTTAATTATTTTCAAAGTATATAATACCAGGCAAATTGTAAAGATTGATTTTTTAAATAACGTTAAATCCTAATTTTAAATTAAACAATAGAAATTTAATGCCATTACAATTTTCTGCCTGTCATCCATTTTAAAATGAAATGAAAAAAGTCTTTTTAAATAATTATTCCTTTTATTCCTTGAATTTGTACTTTCATTGTACTTCCCTCATAGCCATTTTAATGAAGTATAATTTTTATGCTTAAAAATCCTTTCTAGGCCGGGCACGGTGGCTCACGCCTGTAATCCTAGCACTCTGGGAGGCCGAGGCAGGTGGATAGCTCAAGGTCAGGAGTTCGAAACCAGCCTGACCAAGAGCGAGACCCCGTCTCTACTATAAATAGAAAGAAATTAATTGGCCAACTAAAAAATATATAGAAAAAAAATTAGCCGGGCATGGTGGCACATGCCTGTAGTCTCAGCTATTTGGGAGGCTGAGGCAGAAGGATCATTTGAGCCCAGGAGTTTGAGGTTGCTGTGAGCTAGGCTGAAGCCACGGCACTCACACTAGCCCAGGCAACAGAGTGAGACTCTGTCTCAAAAAAAAAAAAAATCCTTTCTAGATGTTCCATCATACTTATCTGCAGCAAAAATATTTAAAAATTTTTAAAATTTAAAAATTAATTTTCTGGTACCATAAAGCTCTAAATAATAAAAGTATCTTGTAGTTGAATTATCTCAAATATTATGATTACAGAATTAGTCAAAATGCCATAAATTTATAAATTACTAAAAATGATTAATAATTAAAAATTTTATTGAAAATACTGTTGTTAATTAGATAAATAAGAAATTTGTTTTGATGTCCCAGTAAGGGAGGTTTCTTGTTGTTATTTTACACCTTGGGCAAGGACCCTTAGTAAGATTTGGAATGGGTAAATGGTAGATCTCTCCTTTGTAAAATGGAAAGTGGTTGAGTATGAAAGAGAGGTAGGAAAGGAGAACCACCACAACATCCTCATTTCATATGTGTTCCAAAGGTCAATAAATTTTAGGAAAGAGTATTTATGGAAGTTGAGAATCTGGAAATTTATTTATTTGAAGTTATCTATATCCATTACCCCTTGGAAAGTTTGTGACTCTTCTAGGTACCAGCTTTAATAATAAGGTAACTTATCTCACTGAACAATAAGAGCAGAGATAAACAGCCTAAGGTTAGTTAATTTAGCAACTTAATGAAGTCACCAAGGATCCAAGTTATCTCTAGCCTTCTGCTCCTGGCATCCTTAGTGTAAACACTTTTCTCTCAAGCTAGCCTAGCATCCCTCATGGCCACAAGATGAAAACTGAGAACTGTAGTTGCAGGCCACACACAGACAAGAAAATGTTCACAGAAAGAGTTATCTCTTTCTGTATGTATCTCTTAGAAAAGGGAATTCTTTCCATGATCCACCAAGATGACTTCCCTTCATGTCTCATTGGTCAGAATCATAACACATGCCTAAGCCAATCACTAGCAGGGGAAACAACCATGATTGGCTTATACCAATCAAGATCCACCCCTAGGGCAATGAGGGGGTCATCCCTCTCTCCAAAGCACATACCATGAGGAGGGGTAAAATACCTGAACACACTTGAGACTGTGTTAGGAAGGATGGTGAGAGTCAGAGATGTATACTTAATAAACAACATCTCCAAAAGTGGATGTTTTTAAAGACTAGAAGGAAAAACACCAGAATATTTACATCTGTAAATGGTTTTTACATTCTTTCTTTGATTTATTTCTATTTGAAATTTTTTCTTTTTTGGAGGGTACAAGTGTTTTTGATTATATGAATAAATTGTATTCTAAAGATTGTGATAAGAAACACAAGATGATAAAAATTTACCAAAATACTTGATATGTGAGATTACCACTGACAATATTTGGATGAGGGCAAAGCAGCAATCTATGTGTGACCATAGGACAAGCAGACATATTTATATTTTTTAAGAATCATGTATTTTACTTTCTCTTCATCATGATTTATGTGTATTTTTACTAAATATTCACTAAAAAACTTTTGTTTCTATTGAAAATAAAAACATACCTTTTAAGGGAGGAAACACATTTTCCTAAAAGCCTGCAGTTGAGGTTATGTGTAATTTGAATTAGCTGAATCATAAAACAATTAGTTTTACTAACTAATAATTTTTTAAATATCACAGGTGAAAAGATAAATTAGGGCCACTGTTCTGTAATGATGCCCCAATACGTTTTAATAACTAACATTTTTTAGACCTAGTATAAAGTAAACTCCTACCTTTTTGAAGGCAAAGTAAATAACTTAGTTACAGTTTATTCACAAAGTTAAAAGGGAGAGTGAAAAGTCACCTAGGCCATTCCCCCACCAATATTTGGGACTAAAAAAGTCCAGGAGATAAGAAATATCTGAGTTTTTAAAAACGTCTAGAGCAGATTTCAAAGTTTGATAATATAGTGTAGGTTCTAAAACCATTACAAACAGATTTTGTTAATGTATCTGTGAATTAGTGAATATTAGGATTTGAGATGAATAAGATAAAGTCACATTGAGTACACAAGGGGAGACAACTTTATAAAGAAATAATTATATCTAAACAATCAGTGGCATGCACCATCAGTGGAATGAAAAAGATCACAAAGGAGAGAGTGACAACTTGATGTAAAGGGCTAGGAAAAATTTGGTTCCTAATGTTTCCATTGCCTTGAAATAGAACACCTAATATCAGGCACTAAAGCAAACAATAAAAATACCAATTCTTTACTAACTCTTTGCTAAGCACTGTGTTTCATGTACATTGACCATTTGAAGCCCAAAGCCCTAAGATGATGAAACTGAAGCAAAGAAAAGGTTAAATGACTCACCCAAGGTCACATAGCAGGTATGTATCAGAACTGAGATTTAAACCCATGCAGTATTTGTGTCTTTTAAATGCTATTATACAATATACTGCCTCAGCTATACTAGAGTACAGAAATACGGAATTAGTAAGATACATTAAGAAAAAAAGATTTAATAATTAGATGGACTAGGGTTTGAATCCTGGCTGTCACTTATGATTTTGGGCTATTCTATTAATCTCTCCAAGAATCTATTTTTTTTACTTAGTAAAATGAGATGACAAAACCTGAAGGGAGAAGGACCTTGCAAGGTTTAAAGTCTATTTTATATAAATATACCTCCTCTACTCTTTTTTGGTTTCCATTTATGTGAAAGATCTTTTTCCATCCTTTCACTTTCAGTCTATATGTTTTTTTAGGGGTGAAGTGAGTTTCTTCTGGGCAGCATATATTTGGGTCTTGTTTTTTATCCATTTAGCCACTCTATGTCTTTTAATTAGAGAATTTAGTCCATTTATATTCAATGTCATTATTGATAGATAAGGACTTACTATTGCCATTTTTCTTACTTGTTTTCTAGTTGTTTTCTATCTCCTTTCTTTCTTTATTCCTGCGTTGTCTTCCTTTGTGGTTAAGTGATTTTTTCTGTTATATTTTAATTTTTTGCTTTTTATTTTTATCATTTCTGTGATGGGTTTTTTCCCTTTGGTTATCATGATGTTTGAATTTTTGATGTCACAATTTGTTTTTATATAGCCTATCTCTTAATGAATTGTTGTAGTTATTATTAATTTTAATAGTTTTGTCTTTTAGTCTTCTTACTAATGATGTAAGTGTTTTAAACATCACAATAACAATGGTAGTATAACATTCCTGTTAACATTGTATTTTTTCAGTTTGTAGAATTCCCTTTAGTATTTCTTGTAAGATAGGTACGGTAGTAGTAAATTCCCTCAGCTTTTGTTTGTGTGGGAAATTCTTTACCTCTCCTTTATTTCTGAAGGTAACTTTTCTGGATACAGTATTCTTGGTTGATAAGAATGTAAATTAGTACAGCCATTATGGAAGACAGTATGGAGATTTCTCAAAAAACTAAATACAGAGCTACCATATGATCCCACAGTCCCACTGCTGGGTATATATTTAAAATAAAGGAAATCAGTATGATCAATACATCAAAGAGATATCTGTACTCCCATGTTTATTGCAGCACTATTCACATTAGCCAACACATGGGATCAACCTAAATATCCATCAATGGATAAATGGAAAATGAAATGGTGTATGTGTATATATACACACACACATACAATGGGATATTATTCCACCATAAAAAGAATGGAATCCTGTTATTTCCAGTAACATGGATGGAACTGGAGGTCATTATGTTAAGTGAAATAAGCCAGGCACAGAAAGCCAAAATCTCAGGTTTTTAATCATATATGGCAGGTACAAAAGTGGATCTCATGGAGGTAGAGAGGAGAATGGTAGTTATCAGAAGCTATAAAGGTGAGAGATGAAGGGAAGTTGGTAATGGGTACAAAAATATAGTTATATAGAAGGAATAAGTTCTAGTATTTTATAACACAGTATGGAAATTATATTTATAATAATTTATTATATATTTCAAAATGGCTAGAAGAGAAACATTATGTTACTAGGCCAGAAGTACCCAACCCTGTTCAACCACAAAATAAAAGCCAAAGAACTAATAACAGGAACTACAGGAAAAGTGAAACTTGTTTTTATGTTTATTGGCCATATAAGGAAAAGAACCTCAGAACCTGATGCAGCTACATGGAGCCTCTTTCTCCCTAATCCTCAGGGAAATAATGAAGTAACATTATTTAAAATGAAGTAACATTTTCTATAATATTATATGGGGAAAAATAAAATAATATTTGATTGTCCATAGATTTATTTTTTAAAAACTGCAAGGTTTTTTGCCCATCAAATAGACGAAGAGTTTAAAGTGTTACAATCTCAACCTTCTTTAAGATTTAAGGAACTCTCATAGTGATAAAAAAATTTTTTTGAGAAAACACAAATATTTCTTCATAAACATTTATGGACATGAAGTAAAACACAATAAAAAAAACTATATAATAATTTCCTAAAGCAGCAACTTTCTACTAAACTCCACTCAGACTTCTTAAAATTCAAGACCAATGGTTTCTAATCCTTTCTTGTCCTGGCAAATCTCACAGTAGCAAGCATTGACATTCTTCATTGTTCCAATGGCTTTCAAATTACATTCAAAATTAAGGACATTTTTTCTCAAAAAACTTCATTGCCTATTGATGTGTTTCTCAAAACCTTTCAATGCAAAATGTTAGAAGAGGGACATTTGCCATGGCTATTCTTTCAATTTAGACTTGTGCAAAATTACACACACACACCACTGAGAGTCATTGGCTCTAAGCAGAGCTACAGATTGAGTTAGCTGAGTAGCCACAAGCTTTGCCTGCTTGTCAGTTTTACCACTCACTAAGCATTTCAAACTGATCATCACATGAGATGATTTGCTTTGCTAATCCATGAGCAGGCTCTCTTACACGTTTATTTCTTTCACGTACTGCACCCTCTCACTTCTCTGTACCAGGCAACTCCTACTTTTTTCAAAGATCAATGAGCCTGTATTTCCTACCCAAGTTAAATTACTTTTTCTGCCCTAATGTTTCCATTGCACCTATCACATTGTGTTGTGAGAGTACTGATCTGTCTCCCTAGTATATTACAAGCGCCTTAAAAGAAAAGACCAAGTCTTGGTAATGTTTGTATGTTCTATATCTAGCAAGGTGTCTTGTACATGGCAAAGCCTCCCGCTTTGATTGTTCAACAAGTGGGTAAATGAATGCCAGTAAATGACACAGAGGAAGCTCCCAGAGTCCCTGTTCCTGCTTCCTGGTATCATTTCTAGATTGGCACCAGCTTTTCTCTTCATTCTCTACATCATGGAGTATTCTTCCTCAGCAAAGTCCCTCTTTGCAGGCCACTCTCATTTCAAGAAAGTAATTTACATACCAGGAGAAACTCCAATCTCCTATGAAATTCTCCTAGTAATTTACATACCAGGAAAAACTCCAATGACCCTATTAGAGATATATACATTCACTGTAAAGATGAAGAAGCTCAGAAAAATCAAGCCATTTGTCTATGTGTTCAAAGAGCCCTGACAGAGCCAGTAACAGAGTCATAGAGCCAGAACTTTTTTGCATACAAATCCAAAGCCATTCACACTACTTGCTAGCTTTGTTTCCAGGTGCTCATTTACAGTTTTATTCAAGTGACCTCAAATGAACCTCTGTGACATTTCAGAATAGAAAACTCCTGAATGAAGACTGAAATGGTCAAATCTGTGTGACTTTCTCCCTTTGGTGTTGGAAAAATGTCAAGATAGAAAATTGTTTAACAGATCATATATTATAATCATGAAAAATAAAACTAATGAATTCTGAAAAGTATTATTTGGTTTTCCAAGGCTACATCTATTTTCAAGTGCAAATTTAACATTATGAGAGGCTTTACTTATCTCCTGGACAAGAATAAAAATCCCAAACCCATAAACTTTTGACCAGCTCTATGTTTGGAACATGAGGTTTAAGAAGAGAGGCCACAGAGGTTAGCTGGCTTAGGAGATTTGCAAATTTTTCCCATCATGTATTATTATTTTTTAATTGTTTTTGAAAATTGTTAATCTGATTTAACTTTAAGCCATTAAATATCATTCTTTCTTTTTCCTTTAGGTATTTTTTCTTTCATTTTTAGTAGACATGTAATAATTGTGCATATTTATGAGATACAGAGTGATATTTCATTATAGGTATACACACAATTCTACCCTCTACTTCTATATGCTCAACATTTTTAGCTCCCACCTACGAGTGAAAACATGGGGTATTTGTCTATCTGACCTGACTTACTTCACTTAACAAAATGATCTCTAGACTCATCCATGTTGCCAAAAATGACAGGATTTCATTCTTTTTATGACTGAATAGTATTCCATTGCGTATATGTACATTTTCTTTACGCATTCATCTGTTGATGAATACTTAGACTGATTCTATATCTTGGCTGTAGTAAATGGAGCTGCAATAAACATAGGGGTGGAAATATCTCTTTGATACACTGATTTCCTTTCCCCTGGATAAATACCCACTGTATGTTTTTGTCTGGTTTGTCAAAGATTAGATGGCAATATGAGGATGGTTTTATATTTGGGTTCTCAGTTCAGTTCTTCCATTGGTCTGTGTCTCTGTTCTAGTGCTAGTATCATGATATTTTAGTTACTGTAGCCTTCTACTACAGCTTGAAGTCTGGTAAATTGATGCCTTCCAACTTGTTCTTTTTGCTTAAGATTGCTTTTGCTATACAGGGTCTTGTCTGGTTCCACACAGAGCATAGAATAATTTTTTCTAGACTTGTGAAAAATGATGTTGGCCTTTTAATAGGGCTTGCATTGAATCTGTAGATCACTTTGGGTAGTATAGACATTTTAACAATCTTGATTCTGCTGATCTCTGAGCATGGTATGGTTTTCCACCTGTTAACAGCCTCTGCTATTTCTGTCCTCAGTGTTTTGTAGTTCTCTCTGTAGAGGTATTTTACCTCCTTAGATAAATTTATAACTAAGTATTTTATTTTCTTTGTTCCTTTGGGAAGGGTATTGAGTCTTTGATTTGGTTCTCAGTTTGACTGTTGTTGGCATATAGGAATGCTACTGATTTCTGTACATCAATTTTGTAACCTGAGACTTTGCTGAATTTGTTTATCACTTTCAGTAGTCTCATGGCAGAATATTTGAGGTTTTCTAGATATAAGATCATATCATCAGCAAAGGGCTACAGTTTGATCTCTTTTGCCCCCATTTGGATGCCCTTGATTTCCTTCTCTTGTCTGACTGCTCTGGCTTCCAGACTATGGACTGGACTTCATAGACTTCCAGAACTATGTTGAATAAAAGCAGTGATAGAGGGCAACCTTGTCTGGTTCCCGTTCTAAGCAGGAATAGCTTTCAACTTTTCCCCATTCAGTATGATATTGACTGCGGATCTGTCATATATAGGTTTTATCATTTTGAGGTGAGTCCTGTCTATGCCTCTTTTTGTTAAGCATTCTTATCATAAATGGATGCTGAATTTTTGTCGAATACTCTGTGTCTATTGAGAGCATCATATGGTCTTTGTTTTTGCTTCTATTTATGTGGCAGATTGCATTTATAGATTTGGGTATGTTGAACCATCCCTGCATCTCTAGAATGAAGCCCATTTGTTCATGATGGATTTTTTTTTTTTTGATAAGTACCTGAGTTCGGTTCACTAGGATTTTGTCGAGAATTTTTGCATTTATATTCTATATATTTATGCACCTAACTCAGGTGCACCCATATTAATAAAGCAATTTTACTTGATCTAAACAAAATGATAAACAGCAAAGCCATAATAGCTGGGGACTTCAACATCCCTCTGACAGAACAGGACAGATCCTTCAAACAGAAAATAAACAAAGAACCAATGGAATTAAACAGAACTCTAGAACAAATGGGACTGACTGACATTTAAGAACATTCTACCCAAAAACTATTGAATATATGTTTTTCTCATCAGCTCATGGGACATGCTCTAAGACTGACCATACCCTAGGCCACAAAGCATGTTTCAATAAATTTTTAAAAAATAGAAATTATACCATGCATCTTCTCAGACCACAGTGGAATAAAATTAGTAATCAACTCCAGCAGAAACTCTCATCTCTACACAAAGTCATGGAAACTAAACAACCTTCTGCTGAACAATTATTGTGTTAAGAAGAAAATCAAGATGGAAATCAAAAGATTCTTTGAACAAAATGATAAAGGAGACAACAGCTGTCAAAATCTGTGGGACACAGCTAAAGCAGTCCTAAGAAGAAAATTTATACCCATAAATGGTTACATCTAAAAGAAAGATCACAAATCAACAATGTAATGAATTGTCTCAAAGAATTGGAAAAGGATAAGCAAACCAACCCCAAACCCAGCAGAAGAAAAGAAGTAATAAAGATCAGAGAAGAATTAAATGAAATTGATAACAAAAAAAAACTATATGGAAAATTAATAAAATAAGAAGTTGGTTCTTTGAAAACATAAACAAAATTGACATGCCTCTTGCTAAATTAATGAGAAGCAGAAAAGAAAGGACTCTAATAAGCTCCATCAGGAATGAAAAAGGAGAACTTATAACTAATGCCACAGAAATACAAAATATCATCTACGAATACTATGAAAACCTCTATGCACTGGGGAATGGAAAATGTGGAGGAAATGGACAAATTCTTAGAAACACACAGCCTCCGTAGCTTCAATCAGGAAGAAATAGAATTCCTGAACAGACCGATATCAAGTACCAAAATTGAAGCAGCAATAAAAAACATTCCTAAAAAGAAAAGTCCTGGACCAGATAGTTTCACATCCAAATTTTACCAGACCTACAATGAAGAACGGGAGCCTATCCTGCAGAAATTATTCCACAACATCAAGAAGGAAGGAATCCTCCCCAACACATTTTATGAAGTTAACATCACCCTGATACCAAAATCAGGAAACTACTCAACAAAATAAGAAAACTACAGACCAATATCCCTTATGAATATAGATATAAATTCACTTCTTAGTTCTTATGGTCTTTTTAGAGATTCCATAGGGCTTTCTTCATACACAATCATGTCATCTGCAAATAAAAATGTTTACTTCTTCAAATCTAAATAAGTTTATGTCTTTCTTTTTCCTTAGTGTACTGGCTAGGACTTCAGTACAATGTTGAATAAAAGTGATGAGAATGGGCATCCTTCCCTATTTTTCAATCTTAGGCAAAATTATTTAGTATCCATCACTAAATAAAATATTAACTGTAGGCTTTTTATAGATGCCTTCATCAGATCAAGAAAGTTCTATTTTAAATTCAAGGCCATTTTTCATTAATTTTATCCAACACTCTATGAGCTATTGTAATCAGAAAACTAAAGACCATGAGGGACACATTCAAGATCCAGATGCAGAATTTGGGACTGTGTCAGAAAATATCAAGGGAAAAAGTGATTACACATTACAAAGATCTATGGGGGATATTTAACAAAATTCCTGCAACATATATGAAAGATTCCTAAATAGCAGAAAAGATCATTTTGTAATCAACATGAGTGAGATTTCTAAGTTAATATAATTAAAATAGCCACTTTCTTAGGTGATATTTAATTATAATTTGTCAATGCTCAGATCTACATTTTGTAGTCACCTGAAATATGCAACAAAAATATTGCATTGCTTTCTATTCCAAAATCACAATTTCATGTAGCTTTTTATTTCTATATCCCACCTCTTGCATCATTATACATTTCTGAAAATTCCATTAAACTATTTGTTTTTTGAAGTTACAGTTAGATATTTTTGTAGATCCCAAATCAATGAGCTTCTATAATTAAATCTTTTTTAAAAGTATGTTCCTTTATAATGAATTTAGACAAAAATATAGCTATAGTTACTTTGTGCCCAGGACAGGTATAACTTTATCTAACCAAAATAAATAAAGATGTCTTTCCTTCTGTACTATAAACCAATCAACTGTCTACATCAGCTATGAAAGAACTTTGTGACCTTACAGGAAAATTACTGAACCCAAAATCTGACAAATGAAGTAAATCATTGGGATTAAAGCATTTCCTTCAGAAGAATCTTTTAAAATGCAGATGCCATTATGGGGGGCTAACTAAATCTTAAAGCTACTATCTTAAATTATGGTTTCATTTCTAATATGAACAAGCTTTTACCCTGGGAGACAGTAAGCAAGAGAATAGAAAAACATAGAAAAATTAAGCATTAATTTTTGCAGAATTTTTTTTTAAATTAGAAAAGCAAATTGGCAAGAGAAAACAAATGACTTCTCCTTAAAATATGGAGGCCCAACAGATACACAATGTTTATTTTTAGGTGGATGCTGAGAGTAGCCTGGGGCCAGAACATGGAAAGGAAGCCTACTCCTTACCAGATGATTTCTCACCGTGCCATAAGCTGAAGAGTCCCCCCCAAAAAAGACCATGAAGAGCAGCAAAAGGAGATTTTGATGGTATCCTAAGGAAATGTGTAACAGTAACGGTAAATTTTGCTGACCATAACAGCTTATCCAAACCTGTCCTATTGACTTTACTCTTCACTTAGAGATAAATCTTTATTACCAAATAAGTATTTCAAAGCAAACCTAAGTTAGCTGAAGAACAATTTGAATAGAGAATAAAAGTGACTTATTTCCAGCGGAATGCCTCCAAATACCTCCCCTACTCACCTACTATGTTTTCTCCTTTTTCTTGACTTTCAGTAGCTACTATTGGAATCACTCCTTTGCATTAGAACAATGTTCCTCAAACTTGAGTGAATCATGAAGAAAGAATCTCAAAGATGCACAATGTTGATGTTATATACACTTAATGTTGTCTAAATACACACAAACACAAAACCAGGTCTGTCATTCATGTCTACTTCATCCCAAACAGTTACTGTCCTTGTGTCAGGTTTCTGGGGTAGGGAAACCTTTCTGAAGCTGCCTATGGTCCCATTTCTCCCTAGTTACTGTACAGCCTCTCTTTTCAAGGAAACACTTTTTCTCCATAGTGACACCATCAGAGAGCCAGGTTCAGGTTCCCCCTACTCCTGGAACCTACAGAATTCTCTCACCACACCAACTAGGTCCACAAGCATTCTCAGCTGCTTTTCTTCAATTGAGGGAACCCAAGAGACTCAGAATTCTGACTTGGAGGAAGCACCAGGAGAAACATACAGGAAGAGAGAAAAGGTGAGATAGACAAGTGATTGCCATTCTGGGCAACAGGCAGTCTCATTCCAGAGCCCATGTCATCTCCACCATACTGGCTGTGTGATTTGTATTCTGAGCTTCAGATTATTCATCTTTAAAAATAAATAATAACAATAATTGAGGTAATACATGTAATGCTTCTAGCACAGGATAGCAGTTCAAAAAACCGTAACTATTGTTATTATTCTCTGAACTTTAAAGTAAGGTCATTTTCACATAATATCCCAACAGCTTCTATTTTAGCCAGTCAATAAGTAAGATTTAGTAAGCACTGGAGAATTAAAAATTTATAGTATGCCTTCCTTGCCTTCAAGTACTTAGTTTAAAGAAAAACTCTAGACTAGTTAAATTATGATTTTTGAGAGGTACAGAAAGGACTAGAAATCAAAAGACCCAGATTCTTCCCCCAGATTGTACTACACAACAGCCGTGTTTCATAAGCTAATCACTTGGCTGCTCTGAGTCTCCTATTACTTCTCCTTAAAGCAGAGATCATATTTTCTGTTTTTCCTACCTCAAGGATTATTAAGCCAAATAAGATATGTTAGGGCACTAATAATTGTAAGATATTATTAGTGATTTTCAAGATCAAAGTGACATCTCGTCCAATTCCCTCATTTTACAGATGATGACACAGAATCCCATAGGGATCTCATGATTAATTTAAAAACATACAGTTAGAGCTGGGACTTGCACTAGGTGCAAGTGTCTCTCTCCCAGGTTATTGGTATCAGATGCCCCTCTCTCCCCGCTTCCCTTGTGTCTCCTACGCATTAAAAGGCAGAGCACTGTGTAGACACTAACAATTAATTTGGAATTCTTGTTTAAAACACTGAGGTGATAGAGTAGGAAAGTAATCAGAGTTTAGAGTCAGGGAAGGTTTCACAAAGATGAGTTTCCAGAGCAGGTGCTCTGCACATCACAGGATCTCATTTCAATTCCCTGTCCAGTCCCATTGTTTATGAGCACAGCAATAAACTCCCCCAGCACTTAGTACTCCCTGGGATATCTTTAAAGGGCACTCTCCTAAGCTTCCCAAGAAGGCTAATGAGTAAGCCTATCTCAGATCCTTTACTCCTATGATTTAGAGAGCTACGCCATTTGTGGACCAACCAATCATTTCTTGCTTTTCATTAGGTGGCTTATTTTGGTCAACACAATATCCCAACACCTCTGCCCACTCCTGAAAATTCTCAACCCAGATCATACAGGCCCTGTTTACAGGAGAAAGTTTTACTCTCAGTACTTTTGAGTTGGAGCACTATTTGGAAAGACTCGGCTCATAAAAAGTCTTACAGTTCTTTTGTTGGCCTTATCATGACCTGAACATTTTGTTAACAAAGCACGCTATTAATGTTTTGACCACAAGAACTAATGTTCTTGGAGGTTGACGGTGTTGCCAGAGTAGTCCTTGCTCCTAAAAAGGGAAAGTTTTAATTCTATTTTCAAAATAAGTCATCTTATCCCTGCTATGTTAGGAAATGTCATCAATCAGTCCAAGAAGCCTGCAGTGTGTGGGTGAGTAGTGTTGAGGGGAGGGGTGCGTGAATTCACTTTCTATTCCAGCTTCCTGGCGTGGTATCACAAACTCCACCTTTCTGTAGGAGGCAGGTGAATTTCCACTTATATGAAGTGCAATAGTCACAGTAAAAATGGGCCTGAAATTGGTTTTTCAATTACAGAATATACAAAGGCATTCTCAGTGGGTGCAGCCAAGTTAATACATAGTGACTGGGTAGAGACTGAAGAATAACAAAGGTAACATGAGGGTCAAAAGACAGATAATGATTCAATTCATTCCTGTGCAAAGTCACTCTAAGCTGAGGATATCACCAGAGTCCTAAGAGTCCTAAAAATGATTCCTCTAACTGCATTTTTCAAGCTGTCTGCCTACCTGCACCAGGAGTGAGAGTAGCAAGCTCATGTCAGGAGGAAAAGTATTGCAGTATTGTCCAAGGTGCTCAAGGAAAGGAGATAAAATACTTGGAGGGGGACTGTACTGCAGGGCAGCTCAGGTAGCCATGCTGGTCTCAAGTACAGACCCCAAAGGGTCTCAAAGAGTGCTCAAAAAAGAGACTGCCAAGGCCTTCAACAATCCAACCCCATTTGCCCAGGTGTAAGGCAAAGCAATCCAGTGCCAGATCCTCCTGAGTGGCAGGGAGAGTCCAAATCCTTTTGAAGAAAAGATCACCAAGAAGTGAAGGATATGAAGAAATGCAATCCAAATCAGCAATGCTCTGTTCACAAACTCCCTCCAACCCTTCTCCTCTGTGAGGATTTCCTGATCATCTAAGGATCCCCTTACCTACACCTCAGGAACACCTCTTCCTTCCCCAAAAACTTTCCCACAACTCTGAAAAGCCATATTGTTTCCCTCTCTTTTGTAGAAACTTTCTCAACCCCATTCTGCTTTGATGAATCTGTGCATCCTAGAGTTGTTGTCAATATGAAATGCTTACATTCTATAAAGTTACAAAAGCTTTCATGTTTTATATGCTTTATTTATAAGTTAGTTGTCTCCTTTCTTATCTCCATCAGCTTGTAAATTCATTCATGGAATTGCCTAAAGTTTCTTTTAAATTTCCTTCCTCAGCCTAGATACTTCTCTCCTGAAGTATTTGTCTTCTGACAGGATGATTTGCTATGTTATTGGCAGATAGTATTCCTTACCTCTAAGTGTTGACAAAAAGTCATTAGAATGAAGGAATCAGTGAAGAAAAGAAAATCAGGGTAGTGAGAACTTTGGCTCAGTAAGCTGTCTCAGTGCCTCAGTTCTCCTGAAAACAGGCTAATCTTAGAACATTTTAAACTCCCAGGATACTAATCAATCCCAGTCTTGGGAAACACCTTCTTCCCCACCCCCAGAACCAACATGGCTGACACTTTTCTATTAACTGCCATAATCACAAACCCACTCGAACAATGATGCCCTTCTCTTTTAGGTCAGAGTTCACCTTGGGCAATTTACATTCCTAACCTTTTAAGGCAAAGTCTTCTTGTTTCTAGGTCCAATCCACAAAACCCTTTGATAGATAGGAATCTTTATTAAGGTGAAAACTGCTGGTAACATGACCCAAGATGCCTAAATTGGGCAGAAATTTCTCTATGACTAGAAGTAACTAAACAGAAATTGAGTGATAATACTAAGCAAGGTTATTGTCAGGGGAATTAAAATATGGGGACAGGAGTTAAACTAATAGTCATCACATGTACTTCTAACTATTAGGGTTTGGGATTATGAATCTTTCTAGCAGAAAGCAAATAGAGGATTTAGGTGAGACATTTCTACCAGCTTGCTCATTAAGCCAGAAGGAAAATTCATCCAGACACAAAATCTTAATTCAAAGCAGTAATTGGGAGTGAAAACATTTCTATTATTAACCTTACAGAGAAGATTAAAGGAAATAATCTAGGGCAAGATTCTGGTAACATCAAACACTAAAAGAGTTTTATGTTTTGAGCAAGAGGTAATCAATAAAATATTCCTTAAAAAAAACTCCTCTTTCTAAATGTGTGTCCTATTTATGGAACAATGAGCACTTAAAATCTTGAGAAAATTGTGTTCTTGTAAATACTTATTACGTAAATAATAAAACATAAAGCAAAATATAATTTGTTTTAAAATTTCCAAACAAAAGATTTTACTGCTGAGGGAATGCCTTTGCGCTTCAAACTATTAAATTAAGTTGTGTAATTAGTTGGGCTTTGTCATCCAAGCCATGTTTCTATTACATGAAAAGACAATAGGATAGAACGTTAGCAGTCAGATGAAGCCAAGCAATTCCCATGACTCATAAGCCATAGAATTGTGTGGCCAAATGACTGAAGCATTGGCACCTGTCTTAGGCTCATGTGGTCACATACATATGCAATTGTTGAAGAAAAAGAAACACAAATTCATTAATTTTGAGACTATTGCAAGCATATGTATCATTCTTGTTTCTATATGTTATAGCTCTGACCTAAACTTATTACATTCCTACATTCCTACATCAATTTAAGGACTAACATTATAAAAAATATTTTGTTTATAACTCTAACACTATATTTTCCTTGCCAAATATTTCATTGCTGCAAACATGATAAACTATCTAATAAGTGAAGGTGATATTAGGTTTACCTGGCTAATGGCAACAATTGCTATGCTTTAGACTTTAAGAAAAAAGTATTTACTAATTATACAAAATACCTAGGTCTCTGGTGCAAACTCCAATTTGAAAGATATGAAATATACTTGTGTATATTTTTAATTTTTAATACATATTCACAATGGGTAATCTTGCAGATTATCTAAAATGATCAAATATTCCTGAAAATATAACTCAGGTAAATAATAAAGAAATACAATAATTGAAGTTTTGTCTATAAAATTATATTTTTTCCTAATTTCTTTCATTCCAAACTATCTTCTCATCCCTTTATCACAGAGTATATACCCTTTTGAACAAAGTAGGTTTGAATTTTTATTTGTCGTCCAAGCATATTGATTCTCATTCACTACAGAGCTTACAAAAATTTTGTTGCCTTTTCTTGTGTAGAAACCAGTTTGACAAAGTTTAATAGTCCATGGACATAGTCTATAATGGAAAAGAAACTCAGTAAAAGCATTGATTTGTGTGTTTTTGAAAGTTTTCTTCCTTAATTATTAGGCTCAACAAATTAAACTATTTAAATTTCATAATATTTCAGAAAAAAGAAAAAAATTAAAGTCATTCTCACTTGCTTGAGTGCTAAATGAATATATTTAACAAAGTATGTGCTTTGTTTTCATTTGTGCGTTGTCTTATAGTTATTCTTTGCTATGCATGAAATCTGGCATTTAGACTTTCAGTGTTGTCATCTAAAGGTATCTGCTCTGGTACATGAATTGATATTATTTGACAAAAACCATACTTTGATTTTTCTTGCATGGAAAGTTTGTCTTTGGTGAAATGAGAGACTAAAAAGCATACTGTGACAAAGTACACCCAGTAAAGTAGAAAGAAACCAGGAATATGTGCTGTTCTAAAAGACAAGTGAAGAATGTTTCTAAAAAGATAACAGGATCAACATTGTCACATGCTATCCATTTGGTATAGGAAGAGTACTCTGACAGGTTCAAATGAGATCAAACAAAGCATGTGTATATAGCCATTCTCTTTCAAATTCCACCTAAATGACAATAAATAAGTAAATAAAAATCTCAACCCATATGGACAAAGAGAATAAAAGCAGATATGACAGCAGGTGAGTAACATCAACAAAATTTTGAAAGATGAAAAATGGATAGACAAGTAGTAATGGACTTCACTGAAAGAGTTTCAAGCATTCACAGTAGGGAAGGAAGTCTACAAAAAGCAACACAATTTATATGCAGATCCCCAGAAAAAAAAATCAAGTACCAGTAGGATACCTTTGAAGAGGGAAGAGAAGCTGATAACTCCAATTCCAAAGAAATTGGTTGAAAATTTATATGAGGAAAAATTAGATTCCTCAAATCACTCCACATACCCTGAGATTACCCTTCCTATACCCTGATAGAAAATAAGAGTAAACAAAGTTCCCTAGAGAATTCAAAACAGAGAAGTAGGTTTACCAGGCAGAATTGAAATTGGGGCTGAAATTCCAAACTAAAAACCTAGACTATGAAATTAAAATGTTTATGCTAACTATGGAACTCCCAGCCCCTTCTGTTACTAGGTCCTATAAAACTGCAAGCCAGGTTTATGCTCCTCAGGTAGCATAAACTATCTGAGGCCACAAGACCTACAGATAACAAAGAAACCACTGGTTTTCTCACCTTTTCTACCCAGTGATCCTAAAGAAATATGTACTATACATACTTAAGTTTCCCGTCAACTTGTCTTCCATATAAGGCAGAATAGAAAGCCACTAGCATAGAAATCAGGCTTTAAAATGAATAAATAGAATAAAAGTAACAAGAAACAGACATATTACTATATGGAAAAGGAAATAATTGCAGTTTTATTTGCAGTTGCCTTTAGGAGGCAGAATCTGAGATGGACTTAAGCACCCAAGAATCTCCTTGAGGAAACAAAAGCAGGTATGGGCTGAGGAAGAAGTCAAGTTAGAAGGCTGGCCCCATGACAGCCTCAGTCTCAGTTACTGGGGCCAGAATTGCCCTTCAGAATGATCCCAACTTGGGCCAAGATGGCCAAGAATTCATATTCCACATGGAACCATCTTTGGATGTGAGATATCCCAAAAAGGGGAGGTGATCTCAGGCAACAAGTCCTTCCTTGATCTATGGGTTATACCCAGTATTCAACACAAAAACTTTGGAGAAATTGTAATAAATATCTTTAGAATGCTAAATGAAGATATTATTCCATCTGGTGAAACAAGAAAAGCAGAAAAGAATACTATGTAGTTTTTTTTAACATGGAATATTCTGAGAACATAAAATAGTGCTTAAAATTTAAAAATATAATAATGGAATTTTTTTAAATCCACAGGAGAGGTAGAAGATAAAGTTGAGAAAAGTCTTTCAGAAAAATTAAACAAAAAGAGAAAGATTTTGGGAATAGTGAAGAAACAATTCAGAAGGATTAATATCTAAATATCAGATATTTAGATAGATTAAAATGAAGGGAAAAAATTATCAAATAAATAATACACCACAATAACACACATTAAACAGAATATGCTGAAGGAAGGGAGGGGCCAAGATGGCTGACTAGAGACATCACTTGTCAGATTGTCCCAGCTGGAAGGCAGGACATTGGACAGAGGAGAGCAGAGAAGAGTCGCAGCATAGGTGTGGATCACAGAGAGAATAAACAAAGTTGACTGGGACCCCACGGAGGAAAGCTGTGAAGCTGAGAAAGACAGGAGTGGAGAGGGGAAGATAATAGTGCAGAGCAAACTGAGTGAGGCTCAGAGCCCAGTGAAAGGGTAAGGAAGGTTTCCCCTCCCCCACCTATGTGCCTTCAGTGATCAATGGGACACAAAGTATACTAAAGGCTTTTCTACCCTCCAAGAGCCCAGGCACAGTGGCTAATTAGGAAGAGTGGGGTGAACCAGCAAGCCCCAGGAGTTTGGGTGTCCACAAGGGGCACCCAATGGGAGAGTGCATGACAGACCAGAGTGCTAGATTTTTTACACCTAGCCACTTCCTCCTCTGCACCTGTAATCTGAGAAAGTAGTTTGAGATCGGGCCAACTGAGATCTGTGGCACCTCCCAATTCACACTGCTGGAAAGAGGTGAACACAGCAGGTCAGAGGCAACCCAAGAGGTTCATCAAACCTGCTCAAACACTCCACAAGGCAACTTGGGACCAGCACTCCTCTTCCTGCCATGGTCATGGATCAATCTTCAGGGACCTGAAGACAGGCCTGCAGCCAGGCCTAGTACACCCAGCTCTCAATTGACAGGCCAGATGAGAAAGAATCAGCAAAAGAACTCCGGAAACATGAAAAATCAGAGCAAAAGGACACTCCCAAAGAAAACAATAACTCTATACCAATGGATACCAACCAACATGAAAATACTGAAATGACTAATAAAGAATTCCAAATATGGATTATAAGGAAGTTCAATGAAACACAAGAGAAAATGGAAACCCAACACAAAGAAACTAGAAAACAATCTAGGAAATGAAAAATTCACTAAAGATATTGAATTACTTTAAAAAATCAAATAGAACTTATGGAAATGAAAGATTCAATCAAGGAAATACAAATCAAAGTGGAAATTTTTAAGAATAGACTAGATTAGGCAGAAGATAGAATCTCAAAGCTTGAAGATAACACCTTTCAATTAAACAAGTCAGTCGAATATAAGGAACAGAGAAAACAGGAGGAAAGAACAAAGCCTACAAGAAATATGGGATTGTGTAAAGAGTTCTAACATAAGAATCAGGGATATTTTTGGGGAAAATTCAAACTTTCAGAAACAAAGAGAAGATCCTAAAAGCTTCCAAAGAGAAAAAGTGGATCCCATGTACAGGATTAGGACTTAAAATAGCATTGAACTTCATAACAGCAAAGTGGAAAATAGAAAATAATGGAGCAACATCTTTAAAATTCTGAGGGAAAATAATTTCCATTAAAAATATCATACCTAACCAAACTTTAATAAAATATGAGAATAGAAGACATATTTTCCTCCTATTTATCTTCTTTTAGAGACAAACTGGAGAATAAACTGCAGAAAAGGAGAGAATAAACTAGAAAAGTATGTAGTTCAGGAAACAGGAGCAAAGACTGAAAAGGCTAAAGAGTACCCCCAGTTTGACAGTGAAGGAAAGACCCAAGACGAGAGCTTGCTGTAAGCACTGAGAACAGCCAGTGTGGGAAGAGGCAGCCAGAAGGTTTGAGAGGAAAGGGGATGGACACTCTCAAAAATGAAACTGATGCATCACTTATATTTGTATCCGGAGGGGTTCAATTCTTCTCTCTGGATTTGGAGGCTGAATCAATACTAGATACATAGAAATAAGCTAATGAAAAAAATAATGTAATTTTTCATGTAGGAAAAAATAGTTGGAAAGAAAGGTAGAGCACCCTGTTTAACTCAGCTGTGTACAGTATTTATACAGTCATAATATAGCTAACACTTAACAATAGGTTATACTAAAAAGGATGATTTACCTATATTTAGAAGATGAAGAAATAGGAAGCATATGTCAAGTGGTGTGGGGAGAGTTGATAGGGCTGAATTATTTTGTCCTGTAAAAAAAATCAATAGGAAATACATAAAGCTTAAATATATATATATGTGTGTGTGTGTATATATATATGTGTATATATATATACACATATATATATGGTATCATATAACTGCATTATTTAGTCATTTGGAGGTATATGCCAGAAGAAATAGCTAAACAAATTGAAAGTGATATCATCTGCACATTGAGATTTGGGGATGACAAGTGGTAGAACAGACTACTGCTGGTTTTCATTACAAATTTTATAATATTATTTGCTTCTATACACTATAGATCTACATAAAATTGATAAAATAAGATGTTAATTAAAAATTCCTGTTTCCATAATTTTACATCCAATCCCTTTGAAAATTTTGATTTATAATGCTGTAATTTAGTCCAAGAGAAATGAGTGCAAGTTCATGTATATTTTATGATACCTGGGAAAAAAGAAATCAGTGAACTGATGGTGTTTGCACTAGAACTGACTTTAATGATTTGATTTTCCATTTCAATTTCTTGATAGTTTTCTTGGCTCTGATGAAATACAATGACTTTGTTCCTACTTCACCCATTTTACCCTTCATCTCAGCTAACTTTTCTTCAGCCACCACTAAACAAGAAGAAACAGCTGTTGGAGTCTATGTAAAAAAGTAACTTTAATTTTGATTTCTCTCCAAATTCTACATTTAACCTAACCTGGATGAGTGAATCAAAGGTTCAAAGACTATCAGATTCTCATGTTATAATTGATGTTTATGTTGGGCAAGTGAACACTGTTCGTAGATCAAACTGTCAAGTATTGTCACCTTAATAGAGTAAACAATTAAAAAGAAGAATTGTTACAATCATTTTAATGGGCGTCTTGTTCATTTATTTCATAGAAAGAAACTAAAACTGATTTGTGAAAATAAACTACCCATACTTTACCCTTTTCTCTCTTTTTAAAGTGATCCATCAACCAGACCAACACAAGTGTTCTGTAAATCTACTTTATTCCCTTTATTTTAATAGGAAAATTAGAGAATGAATCCAAGTGGAGAAAAGGTCATTGTCTGGGTTCCTGTGATCTCATTTTACCCATGAGTCAGAGGAGATTTTCAAAGTTTTTAAAATTTCACATTATTAAAAAAGAACTGGGTTCCTTTTTCTAGATAACCCAGCACCTCCCTCAAGTGGTCAATTGGATTAGTTTTCTCTTTCCAGATCTGACTTTTGATTTACATTCAATAACTATAGAGTCAAGTATAAGGGTTGGGTTGAATGGATTCTTTTATTTAATAAAATCATTTGCCTTTAGGCTGAAGGGAGCTGATTACATTGAATTGTATCAGTATATTAACTTTTCTATGTCAAAAGAAAAAGATAGTTAACCAGAGGCTTGCAGTTGTTCACAGGGTTTGTCAACTCAGGTTTCCTTTTACTCTGGCCCTTTCCTTTTCTGCTAAGAGCTTAATCCAAGCTCCATCATTTCTACTTACTTAAAGTCTTGTACCAATTTTTGTTTCACTAGAGCAAAGGTGTTAATTCCTGCTTTCCGAACAAATTGGTCTTTCAGTGATTACACACCCACCACCCAAACTTGCTTAGTGACGTTATTTCCTAACCAAAACTGAATACTTTTCAAAATGCTTCCTTGGTTAATCGCTGATAAAGGTGGTGCAGGGTTGAGGGGAGGCAGAGAGAAAGGAGATCCAGGCTCTCTTTCTGATGAACGAGAGTGAGTAAAATTCTTGGTGTTATCTATAGTCAAATCATTTTCAGGGTATTTAGTACCAAAACTTCATTTCAGGAGAAACTTACAAACAGTCAATAAGGTTCATTCAATTTCTAACAATTCCCCAGTATAAAATATACCAACAAGGATGTCTATAGAGTATTAACTTGAATAAAAATATATGAGTTGATGATGTTCATGTTTTCTTCATGGTAACTAAGTAAAATTCCTTTTCTGTTATGCTCACTCCTCAGGCTTCTGGAAGGATTAAGAGGAACTATGAGAGCAGTCAGCCTGGGAGCCAGGTATAAGAGCAAACACAATTAAATAGAGTTTTGTTGCCTTTAGTGTCTGAATAATGCTTATCCAAAGTTTTCAAGTTGATTTAGATAACCTAGCAATCAGCTGCATCAGATATTTGAGGGCATTTTTTAGCTTTTTCCTTTTCAGCCCCAACCACAAGACAAACTAACTCTTACTACAAAAACAGTCAGCCTCTGGTATCTTGGCTCCACAACTGACTTCTCAATGAAGCCAAACCTTAGGAATGAAAAAATAGCTACTCTTGCACACAAAACTTACTAAACCTATGTCAAAAAAAGGGTCAAGTATGTAGGATTAGAGAAGGGGATCCTGGACACTCTAATCTCAAAATAGACCAAGCTATAGCGAGGTCTCATTCTCGTTCTCCTACACCTTGGTCTACTGCTAAACTGCTCCAGTTGTTTTCGACAAGAATACTTGGGTTTAATTTCCGTGCCAATGCTAAGAGTCTGAAACAGTAGGGTTGACAGACACAGGAAAAGTAGGCAATGATACTAAACATTCCAGTATATGTGTCCTACTGGCTGAAGGTAATATGTTAATATTATGGTTGGACAGTTTCAAGCCAGCCTGGGAAAGCTGCCTCAATCTTGCACATATAATAGACCCCTTTTGATACAATATTCCATAAAAAAATCAAGAAATCACTTGCCTGTGTTTGGGTTGCTATCACCAAATTGGATGTGGTTGGGACTCACCAGGCTTCTCCATTCTTGTTATTTTCTCTCTTCGTCTCTTATTTTCCTGCTGCTTAATTTACTCTTGCGCTCTGTCTTTTCCCCTGAAAATCCAAAGGCACAATTATAGCATGAAGTTGCAAAGATGGTTTTACCTTTTACCTACACAGAACTAAAGGGCGGGAACATTTGGGGTGGGGATATAGACTGCAGGAAATCCCTTTAGCTAAATAGAACATTATTTGAAGAATTTTGAGTTTTACCCAAGAGATCTGTGATAATCAAAGGGACTCAATATTGTTTCTATTTTATAAAAAAAATTAAAAAAATTCATTTATATTAACTTGCAAGGAACCAATATCTTGGTTTATTTTTTGTATAAAGTGCTATATAGGAAAATGTGATTGAGGACAGTATTGCTTCAGGGGTCCAGGGCTGAGACAAACATCAACATTTTCTTCATTATATGGGTAGAATGCCATGATGAAGTTTCCATATTTTGGTAAATTGAAGGTCAGGTAGCCAAATAGATGTCAAGAAGTACAGATTCAAAATTCACACCCTAAAATGTCTGGCAGCTTTTTGTGGGTTTTCTGACATTTAACCGGCAAAGACCACAGATGTGTCTGAAACGAGACTGTTCTTTTGTTTTCTGTGACTTAGACACTTCCAAGTTTGGTGTCCTAGTTTAATAAAAAAGAACAGAATGTCTGTGGCCTATGGCTTCACTCAGTCCTCCACCAATGCCATTCCTGAGGGTGGCCTAAGAGGAGTGAGTGCGAGAGGCTATAGGAAGGAGAGGAAGGAACGGTGTCGTCTAGGCCAACACTCCAAATGCAAACTTCAGGCTCTGGAGTTCAACCTGAGAGTCTGCATATCCAGCAAGCTGACAGGAACACACCTGGAGTAGCAAGGACCCTAGATCAGGGCTTCTCTCACTATTTATTGAGAAGGAACAGTTCCCTAACCCACCCAATCGTACACAGGACTCTGCTCTTGTTTTCCCCAGACGTTCTCCTGGGGCAGAGAATGAGACCACAGCATCACACTAATCACTTCTGTAACACAACAGGAACCAGATGCACCATCAGAAATTCTGCATCTGAGAAAAAAGACAAAAGTAATTACTTGCTTCACTGCTTGAGGCCGCATAGTCTCTGCAACACACTGAGGGATGCTAAGCTCCTTTGGTTTTCCTGAAAACAGCCACTGACACTCGTCTTATATTTCGAGTAGGATTTAAAATCCATCCACAGCCTATTCTTTTTAAAGAAGCAAATCATGGAGTTGACGTCCCATATGCTTCTCATCTCTAAGGTCTGCTCACCAATTGACTCCTCGTAGTGAGCTTGCCCCGGCTGCCTTGCAGTCTGCAGATGAAATTCAAGATCCTCCAGTAACTGGAGCAGGACAACTCCTCAATTCAATGACCTTCCAACTAACCTTCTCATTCCTCTCATGTTCAGAGAACGGGAAAGGATGCCAGAAAGCTCTGTGAGGGTGAACGAGGGCCAGAATTGTAATTTATATCTATGACCTGACAGAAAGGTGGAAACAGAGAGAATGTTACTCAATACTTTTTTTTTTTTTTGCTTCACTGTACTAATCTCTGCTCAAGGATGATTTGCCAAGACAAATCATATATTTTTACATAAATATATGATTTGTACTTCTTTGCCATAAGCAGGCATTTCAAACTGCCATTTGTACTTCTTTGCCATAAGCAGGCATTTCAAACTTAACAAGGGCAAGAGAATTTTTTTTACTAGAATAAAATGTTAGCTCCTTGAAGGCAGGAATTCTGCCAGGCTCATTTGCTGCCCCCAGCACCCAGAACAATACCTGGTACATAGTAGATGCTCAGAAAATATTTACAGGTAGCTGGCTAACCATAACTGCAGTGAGGGCATTGTGATACCACATGGCATATCTTACATATCTACAGACTATATACATACTTCTTATGCCCCAGTTCACCTCCTCCAGGCTTCCCTGACTCTGCCTACACTTTATTAACTCCCTTCTCTCTTCTGTACAAATTTATTCTCTTCCCAGTGTCACCAGTGTCTTCAACTCTTCCATATGTCTCCTTTGTTCTACATTTTCCCTGATCTTGCATATATCAGAGACCAATTTTGCAGCAAAAGTTTAGGAAAAGTGTGAGTTATGGCTCCACTATCCTTTCTCAGCACAATACCTAAAGCCATGGAAGGATTCCTCACCTACAGCAGAACAAATTGAATTCAAGGAATGACTTAAGTGAAAATTCTAATTCAGAGCCACCTATTTCCAATGTTGATAAAACTACAAGAAATCAAACTTTAACCATCTCAGAAAATTAACTGCTTTATGTAATGATGCTCACAATTAAGTGAATCTTATCTATTAAAACAGGACTCTATTGATTTTTCCAAATTATACCCTACCCCAGAATCTAATAGACATCCCATTATGCACAGGGCTCAGAACCACATCTGTAAGGAGTGTTAGCAGGAAGTCCCTGTTGTGGGTCAGGGAATGTGATAGTTCTCTGGCACGATAAAGCATAGAAATGATTGAGAATTATCCACCCTAAAAGTTGGCTCCTCGGGATATCCTTGGGCTGCCCAGTTCCCTTCCCTGCCAAACCTAACAAGGTCTAACATCTTTTCACAGTACCCCATGTTCTGGACTGTTCTTCTCACCCCACAAGCAAAATATACCTCTTCTGTGTGGCTTTCCTTCAGGACTCTGTCTAACAGCAAAACAATCTAATTTATTAGTCCATGAACAAAGAAAGCCTGGCCTTCTCAGATACCTATTTAGACATTACCTATGACCCTAACTAAAAGGCAAGACTTTAAATATGAGACATTTAGGCCCCAATGGAAGGAATATAGGGGAGAACTTTATTGTTGCTGCTTTTGCTATCTTCAGAAAGCACTAAGTAGTGCCAGGTAAGTTACCTGTTCTACCCTAGGCAGAAGAGACTTCCAAACATGAGCACCTAGAGCACTACCGGCTTATTCTGACACACCTACTAGGCTTCTTAATCGAGCAGGAAATACTGGCCAACATCTCTGCCAGCTCAACTGCTAATGATTGAGGGAACTCAAATACTTAAATTTGACAAAGAAATAATAATAAGCCATCCCATCTCAAACTTGGGCCTACTATTTCATACTTCCCTCTGTAGTCTAGAAATAGTGAAAAAATTCTACCAGCCAGAGGGAAAACTTGTGAACTGGAATAGCAACTAATGTTTTCATTAACCCATAGAAAATTCCAAATACTCTCGGGAGAAATCACATCGTAACCAGTACCAAGCCTACTGTTATTTTCTTTAAATTTTCCACAGTATTAACAAGGGTATGAGAATTTTTGTAAGGCTGGAGTATGTTCTAACTGAAGTGGTTATGCCACAATTTAGGAGCACCCTCAGGAAAAAGAAGCACTGGAAGTCACTTACATTAAATGTCATTGGAGTTTGTGGGTTCAATCCCTGATTCTAGTTAACTACATTTCCTATCTCCCAGAAAATAGATTGACACAAAAGCCATGAATATGAATATAGGAAGTGCCAATCACTCAAAATCAAAAGGATTCCAGACCCATAAAGGTAATGTTTGCAAAGTCAGTCTTATCATTTAAAAAAAAAAGATCAATTCTAAGCTAAGATGAAGTCATCTGCTATTTTTTCACATAGCTAAATTTTAACATCACAAAACATACCTCCATCTGACACTATGGTTTCAAAGACTCAGAAAGATACAAATACCCTAAAGATCAAAATGAGCGGGAAAAACATTATGATTTGCTTGATTTCCAAGCTTCAATCAGATTTCTACAACACCTACCCCTCAGTCCACCCCTATCCAAGTGTTACACTACTCCCTCATTCTATCTCGATGAAACCCTGGCAAACATATTTTCGGTTTAGAAGCTTCCAAAAAAATGGGAAAACTTGACACTTTTATTTAGCTTTGGAATATAGATTTGTTTCCTTTAAAAGTAAGAGGTAAGAGTCAAGAGATATTCTGGATTTTTTTCCCCAAAAATCAAACAAAACAGCCATACTAGGAAGCCCCAATCAAGTTTTTGGCAGAAAAGCTTTTCGACTTTCTCCACTTTACAAAAGAATAAAGAAAACTGAGGAAAAGAAGACGTATCAAACAATGTAAAAGTAAGATATCTTATTTATAATAAAAATATAGCAGTTTAGTGATTTCTTTATCCAGAAAAAAAAAATGAGTAGTAATCTAGTGTCCTGAAGAATTAAAAAGATTCTAGGGTGCAAAGGTTCCCTACAGAGACAGCAGTGGTGAATAGGGCAGAGAGGGGGCAGAAAGGACCCAAAGAAGTGCCAACAGTACTAAGAAGTGTTTCTCTAAGAGAGAAAAAAATACACTTGAAAAATCTCCTACTTCACAATTTTGACCAGGGCTAGAATAAATCTGTGAGGAAATATCTGTTGAGTCTTTATGTGATTCTGAGCAATCTGTGAGGTAAGAATCACATAACTACCAGAGACTCTCTTCAGACCTAATGAAATGCAGCCATGGCCCAACCTTGACTAACGACTCTGCTTGGGGGTTCTGCCACATGATGGGAAAGACAGATGGCCTACAAGATTAGTGTTTCTCTGCTCGCATAACTTCTTGGAGTAACACTCGAGAGCAGACCAAAATGACATCTTATTCTAAATATCTCTCCTCGTCGATGTGACACCTAAGAAATCCCGCCACAATGACAGAATTTTGGCTCCTCAGCTAAACTTAATGATGCAGAAATAATTCAGGACATGAAAACTGAGAAAAGAAGGTGCTGTACTAAGCAAAAACCGCTTAAGGAAAATATAATTTTGTCTTAATTTCGATCAAGTAATTCAATCACTCCAAAAAATATAATTATTTTCTTGTGTTTCTCGTTGAGCACTGGTGGAAAACATTTAGCTTTTTTTTAAAAAAAAAAGTAAATTTAATCTTTAAAGACGCAGTTTCTCAAGGTCTGATGTGAGAAACTACCATAAAAGAATGAAAGAATCACCCCAATAGTGTTGTCACATCCTCTGCTCTTGTGACAAACTGGTTTATTACTATTCTTTCCCCAGTTCTCATCCTAAAGATACTATAATGGCAGTTTAAAAAATAATCTGTTTCACATTTTCTTAAATCAGCTACAGGTCAACAACCTGAAATAATTAAAAATAAATTAGAACTTAATGTTCAATAACCCAGTCATAGCATGTGGCTGGTTGTGCTTACTCAGTCAACACCAGCACCGAGTTATGATGAAATGAAACCATTCCACTGACATAGTCACCCCGCTTCCCGCCACCCTCAGGACTCCCAGGATACAAAGTCATATCTATCGCTCACCAGGGGTGACTTCCTTCTGTTACTACAAACATTCCCTTTGTCAGCAGAAGTCTGAGTCAATCTTGAGGGGAAAAAAAAGGTAAATTCTGCTTTTTGCTCCCATAATGCTATACATATACATATAGTCACCATAAATAATTGTCTCTTTACTTTTCTCAGATAAATTTAAGTGAGTAAAACCAAAATCTTTAGAGTTCATTTTTCCATAGTAATTACCTTACAACCAAAAGAGGACAGCGTAAACAGCATCAGAAAGGAAGGAAACGTTCAAATAGTTTACGTCAGTGGGGCATAACCTGCGCATTAAAATCACCTGGGACACTAAAAAAAAAAAAATCCCCAGAGTTTCTGAATTAGTTGGATTTAGTCAGGATTCCCAAGGCATTAACAATTTTATTGAAGCCTCACAGGTGATTCTATTAATACTGAGCCTTGTGACCAAAGAGGTTTTCATTTTATTTATTTTCATTTTTTTATTTTTTATTTTTTTTGAGACAGAGTCTTGCTCTGTTGCCCAGGCTAGAGTGCCATGGCATCAGCCTAGCTCACAGCAACTTCAAACTCCTGGGCTCAAGCAATCCTCCTGCCTCAGCCTCCCAAGTAGCTGGGACTATAGGCATGCACCACCATGCCCAGCTAATTTTTTTATATATATTTTTAGTTGTCCAGCTAATTTCTTTCTATTTTTAGTAGACATGGGGGGGTCTCACTCTTGCTCAGGCTGATCTCGAACTCCTGAGCTCAAACGATCTGCCCGCCTCGGCCTCCCAGAGTGCTAGGATTATAGGCATGAGCCACCGTGCCCAGCCTCATTTTATTTTTTCACTTATTAAAACAGATTTCACTTATTTTCAGCAAAGTGAAAACTGGAGACACCTTCAGAGACCATCTAGTTTATGCTTTTCAAACTTCCATGAGGATACAGGGCACTTAGGGGATCTTGTTAAAATGCAGAGTCCAAGTCAGAGAGTGTGAGATGAGGCCTGAGGTTGCGAATTTCTAACAAGCTCACCGCTGACTCTCCTGTGGCTAGTCTTGGGACCACGCTTTGAGTACCAAAGAAGTTCTCCACCTTAACTTCAACAGATGAAAAAAACTGAAACCCAGGGAGAGATTGTGGCTTCTTTCAGA
>CAUYRT010009537.1:0-11698 GCA_963574885.1 Lepilemur ruficaudatus | reverse complement strand
TAACAGACTTAAACCTAAGGCATGAAACTATAAGAATTCTAGAAGAAAATGTTGGAAAAACTCTTATAGACATTGGCCTAGGGAAAGAATTTATGAAGAAGACCCCAAAGGCAATCACAGCAACAACAAAAAGAAATAAATGGTACCAGACCAAATTAAAAAGCTCCTGCACAGCCAAGGAAGCTATCACAAGAGCAAACAGACAGCCTACAGAATGGGAGAAAATACTCGCATGCTACACATCCAATAAAGGGCTGACAACTAGAATGTATAGAACTCAGGAATATCAGCAAGAAAAAATCAAACATCCCAGTTAAAAAGTGGGAAAAGGACGTGAACAGAAACTTTTCAAAAGAAGATAGATTAATGGCTAACAGACATTTAAAAAATGCTGAACATCTCTAATCATCAGGGAAATGCAAATCAAAACCACAATGAGATGTCACTTAACTTCAGTGAGAATGGCTTTCATCAAAACGTCCCAAAATAATAAATGTTGGCCTGGCTGCAGAGAGATAGGAACACTCATACACTGCAGGTGGGACTACAAACTAGTACAACCTCTGTAGAAAGTAATATGGAGATAGCTCAAGGAGCTACAAGCAGAGCTACCATTTGATCCAGCAATCCCAATACTGGGTATCTATCCAAAGGAAAGAAAGGACATTATAATAAAGACATCAGCACTAAAATGTTTATAGCAGCACAATTCACAACTTCAAAGATGTGGATAAAACGCAAGTGCCCATCAATACATGAACGACTTAATAAAATGTGGTATATGTATACCTTGGGGTTCTGCTCAGCCACAAAAAACAATGGTGATCTCACACCTCTTGTATTATCCTGGATGGAGCTGGAGCCTATTCTACTAAGTGAAGTATCACAAGATAGGAAAAAAAAGCACCACATGTACTCACCATCAAGGTGATATTAATTGATCAACAGTTAAGTGCACATATTGTGGTGACATTCATCGGTTGCTGTGCAGGTGGGAGGGGGGGGAGGGGGTGGGCATATTCACATCTAATGGGTGTGGTGCACAGTCGGGGGCATGGACTTGCATGAAGCTCTGTCTTGATGGGAAAAGACAATATATTTAACCTAAACACTTGTACCCCCATCAGATGCTGAAATAATAATAAAAATGAATATAACAAAAATTTCTATAAGTATTTAAAAAAGAAAAACTCTTTTGTTTTTTGGTGAGAAAATAATATTGATCTCCAGGTATCAGACTATCCTTAAATCTATTTCCTTATGCCATTTAGCAGCAAGATTCACCTGCCATCAAGTCATATACATTGCCTGAACTTCAATAAATTATACCCTTCTGGATATGACAACAGGAGCTCACTCAGACCAAAATGAGCCAGCCATCTACCCAAGGTAGCCTGGTGTGAACAAGCTAGGGAGAGAGTCCCTGGTATTTCCTTCAGGGAGAGCTGACAGTTGCAACAGAAGATATCAAGAGCAGAGCCAAATCACATGAAGGACAAAGGCCATGAGAAAACTTGTCCAGAATAGAAATCTCTAAATAATGTAGCAAGGACAAAACATGCTGCCTTTTATTTTCAATAAAATTCAAACTCCTCAGTTCAGTAGTCCTTCTTTAACTCAAATTTCATGTTTCCAGGTTTCAGTCACCCACCGTCCATCTCAGCATGAGATATTAAATAATAAATTTTAGAAATAAACAATTCATACATTTTAAAGTGTGCACAATTCTGAGTAGCACAGTGAAATCTCTTGCCATCTAGCTTTGCCTTGTCTGGGACTGTGAATCATCCTTTTGTCAAGCAAATGAATGCCGTATCCTCGTCATTTAGTGGACGTCTCCGCAATCACATCAACTGCCCTGGTATCACACTGCGTGTCTTCAAGTAACATTTATTTTTACTTTTATGATAGCATATTGTTATAATTGTTCTATTTTATTATTATTTATTGTTGTTAGTCTCTCATATGCTTGATTTAATAAATTAGACTTTATTATAGGTATGCATATATGGGAAAAATACAATGCTCCCCTGCAGTTTCAGGCACCCACTGGGGGTCTTGCTGCTATCCCCCGTGGATAGGGAGGGGACTGCAATATAACAAAAGGGCCCTTTATTATCTGCTTTCCTCCTCAACTTTGCCTCCAACCACGAATCTAGAAATGACTCCTGGATACTCACAGTGTGGTTGCAGCCTGCAGCTCCATGTGACCATCCTCATACTCTGGATTGTTTAATTCATATTCATCTTTCAAAACTCCACCTATTCTAGGAAATCCTGCCTGCTTCCCTCATCTGGATCTTTCTTCTCCATATCACCCTGTGATTTTGTTGTTGTTGTTGCTGTTATCGTATACTATGGTAATAATGTGATTTTTTGTATCCAACCAAGTTTCTGCGGAGTTCACCTCTTACATAGCATCAGAATTTCTTCTTCTCTCTAGTATTGTTACTGGGGCCTCACTGAGTTCCCCAACTTTGACAAACCTGTTTCAAAGAGGTCTGTTTCTTCTTCAATTCAAAAGGTTTTCCTTCTTGGAAAAATAACGCATTTTGCGTGTTTATTTTCTGCTTGGCTCAGCCAGTTTCTAAACAACAGTAAAGCATTCCCATTAAATAACCTTAGAGCCTTCAGTAGTCACCTGCCATTCTTCAGATGTCAGTTCAAATGTCATTTGTTCTTCAATATTTTCTTGTCATTTATCCTTAAATCAGCAAATTTAATTGCTACCACATTTATCCTTCCAAAATATTTTTGACTGATGATATTACTGCACTTACAATTTCATTAGAGTTATCTATTTATGTGCAAAGTTTTCTGCCTAACTTTACTAGGAAGAAAGCCAAGTTAGTTAATTTTTTAATCTATTGCACTGAATAGAGCACCTGGTGCATAACTGACACTAAATAAAAGTATAAAGTGTGCAGGAAAAGAAAGAATGAAAGAAGAAAGGAAGAAAGGTAGAGAGAGGGAATTATGGAAAGAGCCAAAGACAAGTAAATAGTGCTTAGACATTTATATACAAGGGCTCTCCAGAAAGTAATATGAAAAACTACGAAAATTATGGCTGGATACTTTCCAGACAGCCCTCATATTATCATATTGTCATCAAGCATTTTATTCAACCATACTCTCCCAGTGAAAATTTGCTGGAACTAGCATTCAAATCAATTTCAGAGTCTTCCCATGCTACCCGATAGCTTTCAACGTGAGGATGTCTATAACGCAGTAACTACCCAAGAATCATGGTGAGTTTGTAAGTTACTGGCTACACTGTAAGTATCAGTAGTCTTTTGGGTATATAATCCTTTGCATAAATAAGCTCTAAAAGATGCCAGCATATTAAAAAAAAAAATAAACATAACTATATAGAAATTATGGGATAAAGACATACACTGGACACTGATTCAAAGTGTACAAGCTTTCTTGAGAACCTTATCCCAGCCCTGCAATGGATTGCCACCTAGCTGTCACTGTAACTGTGTCTTCAAAAGGCCATTCTACTATTCTGTCAAGTCAGCTATTTGAGGGCGGTGAGAAACATGTTAAGACCAATGAATTCCATGAGCGTGGGTCCACTGCTGCACTTCATTTGCTGGGAAGTGAGTTCCTTGATCAGAAGTAATGTAGTGTGAAACAGTAGGACAGCAGGTAGGTATTCTATAATATGAATCCACAGATGATAATTTCGACAGAAGCATTATGTTCAGGGAAGGCAAATTCATGTCCAAAGTGTCCATTTCAGTAAGAATGAAATGATGTTTGTTCCATGATGGAAGGGTACAACTTGCCACCAGGCAGCTAGCTGATCACCCCAAGGAATAGTGCCATATTAAAGGCTCAGCCTTGGTCTCTTGACTCAGCAGTGGCTGCAGTCTGTTGGCTTTGGCGAACAGAAGTACATGCTGCTGAGCTCATTCGTAACAGCTTTGCTCGTGAGCCCTTTGGGCAATGACAGTGGTGGCTGGGAAGGAAGCTGATTGGTATCTACAGAATGGGTTGTCCTATCCATATGATTAAAGTTTGTTCCTGAGGTCACCCTTTGGTGAGGATTGCCACGGACACAAACATCTTCTTGTTTTTCACCTGTTAAGAGAGGTCTATTCATGTACCTCTTCCTCAAGTTTCCTTGTCATTACTTCTCTAATCATATTCCTTTCAAGTCCGTGACCATCCAGCCAAACTACTTGCCACAATACATGAACTGATACATAACCGCATCTTTGATCCTTTTCCCTTCCAAGAAAAATGAACAACTAGATGTGTTGCTCAAAGTTATGCCCACTGGGAGGTTTTCTCTTCATCGCTGTCCTTCAGAGACAGCCCAAAAAAGAGCTATAGTATTACAGCTGTCCACTTCCAGGTGGTGCCAGAGCATCGTGCAGAACCACTTGCAAACCAGACACGAGTCTTCTCTCCTTCTGTTTGTAGGGAGCTCCCCATGAGGCCATAGGAGCTGGCTGTGGGAGAGAAGGTAACATAGCAGACGGGGGGTCCAAGGGCATTTGAGCCACTTACTTGTGCAACTTACTTGTGCTCTCAGGACCCGCTCAAGTCGAGTCTTGTGTAGGCTACTTGCATTTGATCATAGGCAGCTCAGGCCACGGGATAGCTTGGTGGACCACGGTTAAGTATTCAGTTTCCACTAACACTCTGAGCACCACTGAATCACAGTGGTGCAGGAGTCACATAATCCACGTGGCAGAGCAGCTTGCATATCAGCCTGCTCCTGTCGCGAGGCTCCTCTTGTTCCAGTTCCCCATACAAACTAGCAACTTTTGTGTAGCTTGGTAAATGGGCCAGAGTAACATGCCAAAATGAGAAATATGTTGCCTCCTGTATCTGAAGAGACTCATTAGGCATGGAATATCTTATTTTAGTTATAGGAGGAGGGGCCAGATGCAATAACATGTCCTTCATCTTAGAAGGGATATCTCAACATGCCCCACAGCACTAGAAATTTCACTGAGCTAGAAGGCACCCAGACATTAGTTAGATTTGTTTTCCATGCTCTGACACACAATGTGTTATCGTTAACTGTAGAGTCATTGCTGCTTCTGTACTCACCACCTTATGATCTGTTGTGTTAGAGGTCTTAACTCCAAAAGGAGAAATGCCTCCACCAGGCAACACAGCAATGAGTCCATCGAATGAGAAGTTACGACTGCCACTCTTGGCTTTCCATGCCGCTAAATTTACGGGCAAAAAAATGGAGTTACTGCACTGGCTGGGATGATTGATCCTAACTGCCAAGGATAAATTGGACTTCTCCAAAATGAAGGTAAAGAAGAATATGACCAGAACACAAGAAATTTCTTAGGATGTCTGTTAGTATTACCATACCCTGTGATTAAAGTCAATGGAAAACTACAACAGCCCAATCCAGCTAGGACTACTAATATCCCACATCCTCCAAGAATGGAGGTTTGGGCCACTCCACCAGGTAAAGAACCGTGACCAGCTGTTTGTCAAGATCAAAGCGTAGACAAGCATGCTTGTGCCCTCCGCCATAGGATGCCATCCTCCATATTATGATGTAGTAGGAAGGCTTCACCAGATGTGGCCCCTGAAATTAGACTTTCCAGCCTCCAGAATGATAAGAAATAAATTTATTTTCTTTATAGATATAAAAAATGATCAAAGGCAAAATGGACAGAATGGGTAGTGGAAATGGGTAGCTACAAATACCAGCTTCAACGGTATGGTCAGTTACAGCAATGAGGACTAAAATTGTAGAGAGCATTTCTTCTTAATTTGTTATGAGTGTGTGTGTGTGTGTGTGTGTGTGTGTACAGAAAATAGCTTGTTCTTCTCTCCTTCATGTAACATAAGATGACTAGATTTCATATCATAATATTTAAATATTGTTAATTTTACATCATAGTATTTATGTTATAGGATATTTAGGAGAAGAGTTAATATCATCCAAGTACTCTGCATCCTTTTTGTGGGGAGGGACTGTGCATTTTCAGTTGCAGGATGGATAGTTGTATCATGTTAGGCAGAGCTATGAACTTGTCTTTGTGTGAGGATTAAGTATGCTTTTAAGAAGATGTGCAGGGTGCCAAGTTGACAAGAGGCGGACTTGTGATGGTGAATTTATATGTCAACATGGCTAAGTTGTGGTGCCCAGATATCCAGTTAAACAGTATTCTAGATGTTTCTGTGAGTGTGATTTGGATGGCATTAATATTTACATTGGTGGATTTTGAGCAAAGCAGATTGCCCTTCATAATGTGGGTGAGCCTCGTCCAATCAGTTGAAGGCCTGGAATGGATAAAAGACTGACTTTGCCCAAGCATAAGGAAATTCTTCCAGCCAAGGACTTGTGGATTTGAGCCACAGTGTCAGCTCCTTCCTGCATCTATAGCCTGGTGGCCTTCAGACTTCAACCGTGCATTAGCTCTTCTCTGGGTACCAGCCTGCCAGTCTATCCTGCAGATATTGTACTTGCCACCTTATGAAATTGCATGAGCTAATTTTTTAGAATAAATCTCTTGTCATACACACACACATACACGCACACACACATGCATACACACACACACATCCAGTTTGTTCTGTTTCTCTGGAGAATCCTAATACATGCCTATGTCTGAGAAAGCCCTCTTAAACGAGGCAGTAGATACAATAATTTTGAAAGCTGACAGAAGATTATAAGGCTTAGCTCACAGAAGATTCTTTAAGAATATATTGCTAATATACTCAGGATTTTTTTTATTAAAATCATTCTCCTTTTTAGTTTTGTTTAATAAAAAGAGTTACGTCATTGTGTGTCATCGCAATGATATAGATACATACCCCATTTTAGCCCCTCATTAGGTAAACAATATGCTCATTTCACCAATATAGCTGCTGTGGTGACACTTGATTGGCTTTCCAGGGTTCACATTCAGGGTTATTGGAAAAAGAAGTTACTCTTTTGTCGTCACTGATTCTGAACAACCTTCATCACGTTTTGTCATGTTTGTCCTTTTCTTGTTCGTGGAGATGATGCTATCGCCTATCCCTCTCCTGGCTAATAGCTTGATTAATATTGATGAATGTGGATACCAGACTCCTGAAAAGATAAGAATAATCTGTCTTTAGGAAATTCCAGAAGATTTTTTTCATGATTTCTGTGCCTAGACAGACCAATGCTATCTATCTGTTGCCAAAATTAAATACCAATCTTTTCCCCATATTTTCCTTCAGTCTAACAATTATATATTTAATGGAAAATAAAGAGTCAAGAGAAATATAATCCTCAGGATCTGGGGGCCAATTTACATTCATATTATAATTTTTTGTTTACATATAAAATTGCAATGAACTGTGTGCCCCACCACCACCGAAAAATTCATATGTTATAGGGCTAATCCCCAAAGTGATGGCATTAGGAGGTGGAGTCTTTGGGAGGTAATTAGGGTTAAGGAAGTTATGAGGTAGAGTGCTCATGATGGGATTAGTGCCCTCACAAAAGGGACTCCAGAGAGTTCTCTTAGCTTATTTCTACTACGTCAGGATACAAGGAGAAGTTGGCAGTCTGCAGCCTGGAAAAGGGCCCTCACCAGAATCCAACCATGGATTCTGATCCTGAATTCACATCTGATTTCAGAATTCCAGCCTCTAGAACTATGATTTCTCCTTATTTATAAGCCACTCAGTGTATGGTAATTTGTTATACCAGCCTGAACTAAGACACATATGTTTCAGCTTTTGTAAATTCTTTCATAGGAAAGTCTTTCCAATGCCTTATGTTTTTATTTATTTATTTTTTTATAAACTAATTGTTATTTATTATTATTATCAGTTGTTAACTACATCTTATTTAAAAGGCCATAGTATAATGCCTAAATAACAAGCCCTATATTCTTGGAGTTTTTCAATAATATAATTTCTTTCTCTATTGTTTTAATAGCAAAATGATCAGACAAATTATACATACAAGTAATATGACCATTGTGAACAAGCTCATAATTCAGGAAAAAGTAAAATAGTAGAGCAAATATTACATGTTGGCAGAATTATTTATATCAGCTCATTTAGTGAACTGTTACAAAAATACCAACTTTCTGTGTGCTGTATTTGTTTCTTGTTCCCAACATTGAAGAGCTCCTTTTTATCAGAAAGAAGTTCCATTTCTGAATCCTTCTTCTAATTCTATATAATCATACATTTAATGTTTCTGTTGCTTTTTTTAAAATTTACATATCATGCCTTTACTCCATTTGAAGTGTACAATTAAATGGTTATTAGTAAATTTACCAAGTTGTACAGCTATTCACATAAATCAGTTTTAGAGGATTTCCTACTCCCTACTGAGAACCCTAATACCCATTCCCAAATACATTTCAAGCATGCCCCTCCCCTCCACAGTGGACCACATCCCTCAGATGTGGGTCTACCTCCTACCCCCCGAATCCCTGGTGGACACCACCACCATTTGAGCACCATAGTGTTAATCAGTCAGTACCAATTTGATGGCGAGTACAAGTGGGGTCCATTCTTCCCGTCTTGTGTCACCTCACTTCGAATAATGGGCTCAAGCTTAATCCAGGATAATATAAGTGGTGCTAGCTCACTGTCGTTTCTTAAAATTGAGTGATATTCTGAGAGGGACAGGGAGAGTGCCCACCCGCGAGCACTCCAATGCCTTTATGTTTTTAAAAGTCACGGTAGAAAGACTGTGGGAAGTTAAAGTCTTTCAAAATTGGATTTACATTTCAGCTCTAATGATTGTTGGCAGTGCGAATTTAGCTGATTCAGTTTTTAATTTTTAACTGTCAAATATTGATTACACCAATATATCAGGGATTTAGGGTCACTGGATGAGTTGACGTATGTGAAACAACCAATGGCTGCCAAGGAGCAGATGCCAGGAATGAACTGGAGGAAAGGAGACTTACTGGGAGTGGGAGATGACAACTTGGGGAGAGGGGAGAGGCTTTGCACCTAGACGCAGGTATGAAACCTGTGTGAAGAGAAGAGGAAGGAGCATTGGTTAGGAAGAATCTAGAACTGCAGCACAGTTGTAAGAAAGGCACCATCAGGTCGATGTCTGAGCCGAAGTTCCCTGCTGGACGGGGCCCGTGCGTGCCCGGGATGGGTATTAGCAGCTGCGCTCTGCTGGGCTCCTCCTGAGGGACCGTGGGAAGGGTGGGCTCTGTGCGAACACGCACGGGGCAGATCCTGAGGGGCAGGCGTTGGAGCCTCCGAGAATTGTGCTCCTTCCAGCAGGGGATCTCCGGGCTCATTTTCATAGCCACAACAACCGTCTAGATCTTGGCAGAAGATCTTGCCAAATGTTTGTTCCAGACTTTTCTGCATTTGTTCCATAGTTTAGAGGGTCATTCAATCTCTCTCTCCCCCTGCCTGTATATATATATATGAACGACATCTTTATCTCTGTCTCTCCTTTTCCCGTTTCCCCTCTACCTCTCCCCATTTTGATGATTATCTCTGATAGTTTCCAATTTCGTGGTGTCTAGAGAAAGTAAATATTCTGAGTAATTTATTTTAGAATCATTTGATATTACTTATATAATCTAATGTTTGGGGAAAATGGCAAAGAAGAACTGAAGATTTTCCATGAATTGTAAGTAAAATAATTGCTATTGTCCTGAGGCATTGCCACAAGTCCACAAATGCATTTCCCCTCCACCTAAGGCCCTTATATTCCTGTTTGAACCCGGCACTGCTCCCCAGTAAAAGGCCGAATGCCCCTGGGAAGACAGAGCAAGCCAAGCTCAAGTCTTCATACACCACAGGGCTGCTGAGCACCCAGACAGACTAGGTTTGAATTCATAAGGAAACAATATGAAAGTTATGTCTTCTTATAGCCCCTTAGATGGATCTTGATCATTGCCACAAACAGGCACTTTGGACATGCGGTAATACCCTACCCTCCAGTTTAACCAGACAATGTGTCATATTCATTTTAATTATTTCTAAATTTAAATTTGTGCTATTATTTTTTGTATTATCCCTTGCTGACCCTACCACTCCGTTTTCTTCTCTCCACTCATGGTCATAACTTGCCATCAGCTTGGCTTTGCCAGCTGGCATAAAATCAATACCTCCTCAGGACATGACTTTTGATGACTTTTATTGCTTCCCCCCCTTTTCTTCTTTTCTCTTCCCTTCTCTTCTTTTCTATTCTTTTTCTTCCCCTTCTCTTCTTTTTTTTTTTTATTTTTTACTTCTATTCTCTTTTCTTTTTTTTCTTTTCTTTTTTTCTATCTGCTTGGACCGTAGCCCCAGGTAGGAAACACTCCCCTTTGTTCTCCGTGCACTCTCCCTCACCTCCCTGTGCTATCCAGGCTCCATTAGACAAATAATTGGGCAGGACACTTTAAAGCCTTACATGGGATCACTAGGCCATCCACAGGCTACAGTGGGGAGCTGTGTGGTGCAGTATTGGTGAACACAGGTTCTTATACATGTAGACCATAGTTTAACTACTAGGTCTGCCACTGGTTTGATATGTAAACTTGGAGGATGTCTTAGTGTATCTGAGACATGTTTTCAAAATGGTAAAATAAAGTAACTCAGAAGTTTGCTATGAGGATGAAACAGGTGTGTGTGTGTGTATACACACTTATATGCTGTTTCATCCTCATATATATATACACATACACACACATATATATAGTGAGATAATAGTTATTTAACAAAATGTAGCTAATGTTATTAATGGGACATATTCTACATACCCGCTTATCCATTTATAATTTGAAATATATAAGAATACAATGATAGTTGACAATGATGACCTGGTTCCTCTTAATGATTTTTTGTCTTTATATACCACTATGTTCTTTCTGTGCAAAAAGAACTGTGGTTTTAAATAGCTTCTTTGGAAACTGAGTATATTAGAAATAAACGAGTATTAAGATCAATAGCTGTAGATAAGATATATGCTCAATTGAGCATAAATTACAAATATGTGTAAATCTGATCCCTATGTCAAATAACTTATTATAATGCAATTAGAATGACACAATGTTAAAAAAACAAAAACAAAAAAAACAATTAAAGCATCAAAAAACTGTAAAGATTGGCCCCTGGGTAGCTTGACAATAAGTGTAATGACATCAAAGGCTAAGGAATTTATTATAAAAGAGATTGTCAAAGAAGGCTCCATTAACCTATGGTGTGTAGCGCTAGCTTATTAAATGTTCAGGAATTTTGAAAGCTGGATCTTAAAAACAGCTATTATTAAAAACTAAATCATGTATTTATAATTAAATTAAATTGCAAAGATAATGCTCCAAACTTATCACTTCCTAACTATTTTACTGCATTTCAATATTCTCCATATTTCCAGGTTGTGCATGTCTACTGTGCTGTATGGTGAATGTGCTATGTGATGCTGTCTTACTGCATATCGTTTTCCAACTCCACAATCAGTGACATCACAGTAGCAGCTAGAAATCAGCCATTGTGGGAGTATTTATACCATAGAAATTGGCAAATGCTACAAACAAGGGCTTGAATTATTACGTTATTAATTATCTGGACTTATATTTCTGGAGAAAATGTTAATAAGGGAAAATAACTTAAATATGTTTAAGTCTAGTACTGAAGCTTAAAATGGTTACAGTTTAACAAATAGTATCCAATACAAATCAACAGAAATAGTCTATTTGCTCTAGTGATAGTTTCTTTGGCTGTGCAGAAGCTTTTTAATTTGATCAGGTCCCATTTGTTTATTTTT
>CAUYRT010009532.1:0-22776 GCA_963574885.1 Lepilemur ruficaudatus | reverse complement strand
GTCTCAATATGGGAAAGGAATTCCTCAAAAACTGATTCATGTGATTGACTGTACACCTCGGTAAATTCACTGAAAATCATTTAATTGTACACCTAAAATGGAGTGTTGGTTGTACGTAGATACAGTTGGAGCACTATGTATGTACTCTACGGACTACTTTGACAGAGTAGGTTTTTGAATGTAACAAGATAAGTCAACTGGAGTGGTAATATATTTTGGGAAATCAGCTCACTACAAATTGTGACTGTAAACATTGTACTGTAAATGCTTTGTAGTTTTCCCTCAGTAAAATTTTCGGAAGAGAGAAAAAAAAAAAAAAAGAACAAGACATGAATGGTTAAATATGTAATTTCTGAATCTTTAATAAAAAGTTGTTTTATTTCTAAAAATGCCACTAAATTCAGTTGTGCATCAATTTAATCGCTAACATTTGTTGTAATATAATAGTAGAGAAGACTCTGGAATGGTTTAAAGAGGCAGGAGACAAGACTAACTTTTAAGAGGATATTAAACAAAGTGAGAAGAAAGGACATGTTAGTAGAAAGATGGTGTTTAAAGGTGGCATGTTCTTAGCAAATAAATAGATAACAGGAAAAAAACCTTTCATAATGAAAGCTCTATCCTTTCCAAAATAAATTTGGTTTACATGTGCTTTTTGATAATAATTAAATAAAAATGACAAACTATTTTTTCACAGTTTAGTAAATTATGTACCTAATTTCACCTTGAGGAGGCATTGGTATATTTCTGAAGGGAAAAAACCTGAGAGGTAAGGTAAATATGTGTAAAGAGAACAGGGTCAGTGTAGACTCATTAGGACTTAAAAGCCCTTATTAGGCAAAGTTAAACAGTCTTTCTATCATATTCATTCTCTGAAGGAACAGTGTGTGACTTTGTTTTGTTTTCCCAAGCTTGCATTGTAACACTTCACATTGTTTTTTCTTCTTCTTCAATGATTTAATCAGGCAAGAGAAACATAGCCATAGTCGTAAAGCACATTCCCAGGGAGGCAACTTTCATTCATCTTCCATATCAGCAGGGTTCTTGACAAGCTTAGCAAACTGATGCCATCCTCAAATTATTAGCTAGATTTTATCTGAACCTTTTAAGAAGACTCTTATTTTAAACTTCATTTCATTCTCTTTAAAGGCTTGTTTTAGTGCTAACAACAAGGAAGCTGTGCTTTACATCTGCAGTGTGCATATGTTAATGTTCTGAAAGAAGGGTCAGATGTGGAGCATTATTTAGAACTGTTCTCTTGTGTATTAATGTGCAAGAATGAAATAGAAGCAAAGATGTGATTCAGTGAGAATGAATGACTTCTACATTAATGAGAGCAATGAATTCTTAAAATGGCAGCAACAAAAAAAAAAGATAAAATACAATGGGATTTGTAAATGTTAAATAAAATATCTGAACTTAGATCATTGTTCCAGAGCTAAAGTGAAATATTATGAAGCTCTAAAGTGGCACTAAAAAAATGCAACTATTCAAACAAATGACCCCAAGCATAGGCATTGCGGTAGTTTTCCTTAAATGTTCTCAAATTTAGTGTTTCATCAAGTATGGAATATTCTACATCATCATATGATTTATCCTTTGTTTTAATATTAATATGCTATTTATATACTGAATAATAGATGCATAATTTGCATATACTGTGTATCTGATTTTCATGAATGCAGACATTTGACAGTCATTCTTGATACCTCAATCTTCCTTAACCATTGGAATCTTAACAATTGCCTAATCCTACTATCTCTGCCTCCTAAATATTGCTCAGGTTTCTCTCCATTTCCACTTCCAGTACCTATGTCCAGGACATAATTATCTCTTACCTGAAACACTAGACATGTGCTATCTATAATAGTCTTCAAGTTGATGACAATCAAAGCACAATGGCAGATGTGCCACTTTGCAAATGTGTCAATTTTTTTTTTTGTATGTTCTCCTCTTCTTTTCTCTTTTAAGGAAACTTGTCATTAGTTTTAGGGTACATACTAATCTAGGATGATTCCACTTCAAGATTCTTAATTACATCTTCAAAAGCATTTTTTCCAAATAAGATCATAAGATTTCAGGGGGCAGCAATATTTCCATAGATCTAACAGCTAATTCTTGTATCTTTGTATTCAGGTTTGACATTCTAACATTAGAATGGTTGGAATACCTCTCATACTTAGGTTTAAATGCTATCACACTTCAATCTTGCTCAGACTTAGGTTTAAATCTCTAATCACTTGAAAGCCTCACAGTTAAGTGTTCAGTATATGTCAGAGAAAAAAACAACTGATAACATAAAAGCCCGTTATTATTGCCCTCATCGGAAGTTGATAAAGTGCCTCATTGGGAGATTTATCAACTTTGGAAACATTCTAGGAACGTGAGAGTAAGGAGGATAGATAGTTGGATAAGTAGATGCACAGTGAGATGAGAAGATGGATGAATGAATGATGCTTATCTGTTATATTTATTCTCTTGCCTGTGCCCCTGCAATAAAATACTTCTAGATGCCTATATGAATACTTTTTTAAAAAATTAAGTTTGGAGGTGGCACAAATCCATTGCAAATATTAGATAATCAGAACAGATTCATCTCAACAATCGGAAATCACTTGTTGATTTTTCATGCTAAAAGTATAACTGGATTAGACTGATATCTCTTCTCATTTTGTCCTTTTTTTCCCTCTCCCCAAGTACATTCTTAAAGATTTTTTTTCTTTCTCTCACATATACATTTACATCAAGTACAATGTACTTTTACCTAGTTCATTATAACTTTTTTTTTTTTTACAAAAGAATTACATAGGAAATTGTATTTTACTAAATTTCCCTTTATTTCTAAATATTATATGTTAGGATATTCTTTAAAATGCATTAAGGAGTATTAACTTTCTGAAATATATAAAAATCACATTCTTGCTTTTAGTCAGAGTAAAGAATACACATGATTAGTGAAATATTAATAAATGGCTTATATGTGGATTGTATCTGTGTCTATATTGTGCCGGTCATTCAAATGTTTAGATTTTCATTTACTGGATCTCGGGTAGAATAATCTATAGACTAATAGGTGTGAATCCACAAGATATATATAAATTGTACACAAACAGTGGAAAAATACTAAAATTAGAACATATCTTTTCTCCTGATTTTATGTATTTATTGGTTTTAAACATTCAGGCAGTCCTCTATAGAATCAAGGATGTAGCTTGGCTTGAGAACTGTGCTTGCTTATTACAGAGAGCTAATATATTTTCCCAAAAAGTATGGATTCCATTTTCCATTGTGCATCATCAGCAATATTTTTAAAGTTCTGATACTAATATTTTTAGTGGCAGTGTATAGAAAAACTCAATTTAATTTTGGTTCTTAGGTTGACTTTGCAGTGCCTGTGAAGTATTTCATTATTATCATATTTCTAAACTACATTTCTATTTTAAAGTTGAAAATATCAAATAACATCAACTGATTGCAAGGAATTGCAGTGGAGAGAAGATGGGGAAAATGTTGAAAATGACAATTTAAAACCACAATTTAATATTGAAGCATAGAGTTTATAGTGTTTTTGAATAAGTGTGGAAGAACATTCAGGTGTTTATTTATTTATTTATTTTAGTTAAACTGAAATAAGTTACTCTCCCTCTTTTCTCCTTAGTTTCCTCACTAAAGATTACCATATAAATATTGTATTATTTCCTGAAGTTTTGATAATCTGCTTGTCACCTGATTTTTAAATTTTAGTATTCCTGGAATACAAATTTGACAGCAAATTTCAAACATCAAACATTTAGAAAAAAATAAAACCATGGTATATATTAGACTCATGAGCTATAAATACCTCTAAATAATGATGATTAGGTAATGGATTTTTATTTTGAAGTTATACTCTCAAAATAATTCACAGGGAGTGATTTTAGTAATACCATTTGACCCAATTATAGGGTGGGTAAGCAGCATGAGTCTTATATAGGAAACTTACTAAGAATTGTGACTTGATGTCTTAAGAGCCCTATTGCCCAAGCTAGTTATTCAGTGGATTTTAATGGTTTGTCAGTTATCCAATTTTGACATCCTAATTGTACACTTTCTAGAGAAAACACTCTTTGTGAGGAAAGGCATATATATTCTCATTGATTTAAAGATTAGATATCTTCTCCAAAGAACTATTTTAGGAATGGAACATGAAATTACTGTGTATGAAGAAGAGCAAAATTTAGAAAGTTTAATATATGAAGTACATCAGAGAGGATAATTCTTTGGTATTGACGGTGAGGGCTCTGAATGAATCCTTAAAAGAGAGCTTAAAGATGTCAAAAAGTTGGAGTTGGAGAAGTACGAAATAGGAAAATAGGCATGTTTAGTTTCCCTTTCACAAATATGCATAAGCATCTCTTTGTTATTTATCTATTTCCAGTATGTCTTGAGTCATTTCTGCCTTCACATTCCCATCACACAGTGAGAGTCCTGATTGGATAAATTTAGAAAGGAGTCATTGGTCCTTAAAGCTACTATGATGCTCTACTACATCATGAATCAACTTGGCTCCATCCCTTTAAAAATTGAACCAGGCACCAGAGAAATACTTCATGATAAACATAAAGGAAATACTCCTGAAGATTTAGAAAATCAATATTCATTGAATTAGTGAATATATTGTTTTACTTGTTTAAACCTTGTTGAATCTCTTCTTTCTCTTGTTTTCCAAGTCTGCTTTCTTTTATTTAATGCAGTGATATGTTATCTTTCCAGCTTTAGTATTTTAGATTCTTTTCTTATTACATATGAATGTACCTCCTGATATGGCATCTCATATACTCAAACAATGAGCAAATCTTATTGATTATTCTCTATGTAAAAAAATTATATGATAATGGCCTACAAGTCACAAATCCTGAAATTACAATATAGCTGTATAGCATCTTTGATGTTTTCCTATCTTCTCTCTCTGCTAAAGCAGTGGTTCCTGTGTTCCTGTAGTTAAGATCCAGACCATTTGTTTATTGAGATTTTAAAACCTTTGATTGGCCGTAAAGCACCCTCCATGCCATGGTAGTCAAGTAATTTTTTTTTACCAAGACTAACCTAGAGAAGGTTTTACTAAATTTTGCAAGGTCTAAAATTAAAATGCCTCCTAAGGATTCTGTCATCATTTACATTTTCCTTCTTTTAAACAACAGGGTTGGTCTCTGTGTACGTGTGCTGGGGTAGGCAGTAAAGGAGGGAGGGACTGAGAGTAACTTTATTAGGAAAAGCAGAGCTCATTGTTGCAACCTTAACTGTTTGTACTGAGAGATCTTGTTTCTCTTTTGTAAATTATTTTTTATATGTAAACTATTTATTGAACTATTACATTTAAAATATTACTCTTCAAAGAGGCCACAAAAGTTATAGCATTCAGAAACTTCAGGTAAAACTCTTCAAGGGTAAGGTGTTCTTTAATTTTTTTTTTTTTTTTTGGCAGCTTGTATCAAATTTAGCAGCAAGAGGATACTTCTTTAGAGACTTTTAGTTGATTCAGACTCAGTTTCTGCTAGTACTATGTAGAGCATACACAATGATTTTATTGTATTCTGCAATCTTTTTGGACACATTTTTCACAATTGATTGGTGATCACTGTCTTGACTCTTGGTAGCTATGAATTCTTTCCTCACAAAATTATTTCGCTCATAGTGTTGCCACTTTCTCTCCAAGTTTGTAAGCTGAGAATGTGTCTCATTTTCTTGCAGTTGTATTTTTAGTGTCTCATGTTCTATGTTTAGCAAGTCCATTGTTTTCTTAAAGGCATTTCTGGAGATTGATAATACCATTCTCTCCTGATGTAATTTCTTTTTCTTTTCTTCACCTGATGATTTTAAAGCTGAGAAATCATTATATGTCTCTAGATCAGTTGTCATTTGCTTACTTTTGCTTTTTAGAGAATGCTGTTCCTCAATCTTCTTACTTTCTAGAAGCTCCATTTTCTGTAGATCCAACTGCAGACATTGACTTTCTGAAGTCTAATTTCTAGCTGTACTTTGGGATTTCTGCATTTCAGTAGATTTAAAATTGAGGTCATCCTGCATCACCTTTAGCTCTTGATTAGTGATAGAAGATATCTGTTTCATACAATTTATATCCCGACTACAGTGCTCCAAAAGTGAAACAATACTGGCTTCTATCTGTGCCTTATGTTCCCGTTCCTGATTGTTAGTTTCCTCAAAAGTCTCAATAAAAGTGTCCATATTTTCCTCCCTTTTTTTTAGCTCCTTGTATTTCTGGTTCATTTCACCTTGGTGTTCCTCTAAATCCATGTCAAGTTGTCTAATTTCGTCATTAAACTGACTTATTTTTTCTTTTGTATCTGTTAGCTGTCTCTCCGTGCTGGCTATTTCCTGATTATCTTCTTTAATCTGCTTAAGTAATTTCTGTCTCTCTTCCATTGGAGATCCCATGCTTTTTCTCTTTTGTAAATTCTTGCTGTTTGATAATCTTTAAGATTTCCTTATGAACACTGACAAATCTAGATTTACTGGAACACATGCAATTTTAGGCCCATCTTCAAAAATTGGAAATATTAGAAATGCACATATTTTGACCTCTATGCTTATAAATTCTATTTTTTAGAGTGTTTTAGAGTTGTCTGCTTTTGTTTTGGAAACATATTTTTTTAGCAGGAGTCATTTTAATTTCAGTAAAAGTAGTCTGTTATACAGAAGCCACTTCCAGGTTTGAAAGGTTTTGGTCTCTATCAGATTTGTGCTGATTATATTTCATTATCAGATTTATATATTATAGTTCATTAAAGTCAATGCAAACTTTTATCTCAAAAAATATTATTAAATAATTATCCATGATCCATTCAATAATCCACATGATTTTGCTAACTCCATGTTCCTTTTCTTGCTGACTCCCATCTATGCTGCTCTTAAAAGCCACACGTTCTGAGTATGACATGACCTTTACTATAATTTAAAACCTTGTCCCCTTTAAATCTCATGTTGGAATTTGATCTCCAGTTATGGAGGTGGGGCCTAATGGGAGGTGTTTGGGTTCTGTGAGTTGATTCCTCATGAATGGGGGAGTTGGTCAGTGGGTTGTCACCCTGTTAGTTCCTATGAGAGTTGGTATTAAAAAGAGGCTGGCATATCCCCTCTCATTCTCTTGCTTCCTCTCTCACCATGTGACTGCAAATGAGACTACATACCAGCATCCCTTTGCATTCCACCATGAGTGGAAGCAGCCTGAAACTCTCACCCAATGCAGATGCTAGTGCCATACTTCTTGTACAGCTCACAGCAGAACTGTGAGCCAAGTAAACCTCTTTTCTTCATAAATTACCCAGCCTCAGATAGCATTGCAAATAGATTAAACCAGAAAGTTGGTACCAAGGAGTGGGGTATTGCTACAAAGATACCTGAAAATATGAAGAGTCTTTGGAACTGGGTTATGGGCAGAGGTTATAAGAGTGTGGAGGGCTCAGAAGAAGACAGAAAAACAAGGGAAAGTTTGTAACTGCTTAGAGAATGATTAAGTGGTTGTGACCAAAATGCTAATAGAAATAAAGAGCATAAAGGCCATGCTGACAAGGTCTCAGATAGAAATGAGGATCTTACTGGGAACTGGAGTAAAGGTCACCCCTGTTGCAGTAGGAAAGAATTTGGCTACATTGTGTCCATGCCCTAAGGCTTTGTGAAAGGCCAAACTTAAGAGTGATAATCTAGGGTATCTGGCACCAGAAATGTCTAAGCAGCAAAGCATTCAGGAAGTAGTATGGCTACTTTTAAGAGCTTATGCTGAATTATAGGATCAGAGGATTGAAGCAAAGTTAGAACTTATAATCAAAAAGGAAGCAGAATATAAAAATTTGGAAAATTTTCAGCTTAGCCATGTTGTAGAGAGAAGGAAAAACATTTTCAGAAGAGGACTCCAAGGGTGCTGTGGAGCAACCACTTGCTAAAGAGATTAACACAGATAAAAAGGAACCAGGCACTAATAGAACAATGGGGAAAAGGCCCAGAAGACATTTCAGAAATCATCAAACATGCTCCTCCCATCACAGGACCAGAGGCCTAGGAAGACAGAAGGGTTTTACAGGACAGGCCTGGGGCATTCTTGCCCTATACCACCTCAGGATGCTGCTCTGCACATCCTGCGTCTTGGCTCCTGGGTCTCCAGTAGCTGCCACTTGAGAGGGTTGGCACAGGCCATAAGCCTTGATGGTTTCCATGTGCTGTTAAGTCTTTAGGTGCCCAGAACGCAAGAGTAGAGAAGGCTTTGCAGGTTCCACCTAGATTTCAAAGGCTGGCAGAAGCCTGCTGCATGAGAGCAGCCACCATAGGTGAGAGTGGGGCCACCATGGAGACCCCAGAATAACAGAGCTGCCAGCAATGTGCCACCTCAGCCTGGACTCCTGCCCATGGGAGCAGCCACATGGGCTTTGCCCAGCAAAAGCTTAGGGGTAGGGCTGCCTGAGGTCTTGGGAGACCATCTCTCACATCAGTGTTCCCAGGATGTGGAATATAGAATCAAAGGAGATTATTTTGTAGTTTTATAATTTAATGTCTTCCTTTGTTGGTTTTGGACTTGCATAGGGCCTGAGAACTCTTTATTTTGGTCAATTTCTCTCTTTTGGAGTGAGCATGTTTAACCAATACTTGAATTACGATTATACTGTGGAAGTAACTAACTTGTGTCTGATTTTACAGGCTCATAGATAAAAGGAACTTGCCTTGTGCCTCAGATAAGACTTTGGATTTTGGACTTTTAAGTTGGTGCTGGAACAAGTTAAGACTTTTGGAAGCTATTGGGATGAAATGATTGTATTTTGTAATGTGAGCAGGGCATGAGATATAGGGGCCAGAGGCAGATGCTACAGTTTGGATGTTTGCCCCCTACAAATGTCATGTTGAAATTTGATGCCCAATGTTGGAGGAAGGGCCTAATGGGAGGTGTTTGGTTCTTGAGGGTGGATTCTCCATGAATAGAATAATGCCCTCTCTGAAGAGAGGAGTGAATGAGATCTTACTTTATTAGTTTTCATAAGACCTCATTGTTAAAAACAAGCTGGCACCCCCCCTCTTGCTTCCTCTTTGGCCATGTGATCTCTGCACATGCAGGGCTCCCTTTGCTTTCTGCCATGAGTGGTAGCAGCCTAAAATCCTCATCAGACACAGATTTTGGTGTTATCCTTCTTGTAAAGCCTGCAGAACCATGAAGCAAATATACCTCTTTTCTTTATAAGTTACCCACTCTGTTGTATTCCTTTTAGCAACATGAATGGACTAAGACAACTCTGTAGAAAGTCTCCAAAACTAATCAGGCCTGGGGAAATACAGTTAGAAATGGATTTGGGGATTTTCCTCTCCCATATTGTGATACAGCAGGCAAGTCAGTTACTTGCATCTTGCGAGCACATTACTTATAGCCCAAACATGGAAATAAAAACCATGTAGTTCATTCCACTGTAATTCTCAAAGAAATTCAAGGGAGCGGGGACAAATGAGTGCTTAGGATTAATGTTTGAGATAGAAGGGTAACATGGAGGAAATAATTGGAGGAAATAATTTCTTATTGGAGGAAATAATTTCTTGTGTGGATTGAATTTTGGTCCACACAAGACCGAAGTAGGTCCTGCCTACTTTATAAAGCAATGATTTCATTGATACTACCCAGATGTCATTTTGAAATAATCTTACTAGGGGTTAGATTGCCAGGTCATCATTACCCTGTGTGTTTAACCAAATATAGAGCTCATTATATTGTATAGGATGGTGACAATTCTTATGCATAGTCATATAATAGAATTTGCTATTTTGCATTGTAAATTGAATGTTCAGTTTGATGAAAATTGATGAAGCTTCAGTAGAAACAATCCTACAGATCAGGCTTTGTGAGTTGGAAATTGACTACATACTTAGGACTACCAGGTTATTGTGAATTGAAGAACAATACCAGGTTACATTTTATGTAGGAGTTTAAGAATAGGTGAATATCCATTAGAAAAATCATCACAAAATCTAAAATGATTCTTAGGTAAAAAATTAAATCAATGAAAAGATCACAAGGCTACTGATAAGTGCAATACTTATAATATTATTTAAAAGGGTGGAATTTTGTTCTCCTAGTCAAATCCCTTTGAATTTTTGTGTAGTTTATAGATCACTGATATTATTGTCAACAGATACCTCCACAGCAAAGTACAATAAAGGATTACTCAATTTTGGGGTAAACCCCAGAATTTAGACTTTAGACAACTGATTTTATTCTATTAGGACAAAATACTAGTTTGTTCTGAATTGTTAGGGTTTCAGAGTAGATGCAATGTCAAATATGTGTGAATATAGGAACATTCAATTCAGAAGCAACATTTAGGAAAAAAAATGCATTTATCCCAGAAACACAAAATATATACTCAAGTACCAAACAAATATACCTATACCTATGATTCAAAACCACCTTCCTAGGTGGTAGGGAGAGATTAAAACAAAGAAAAAATTTCCAGAGCCTATAAACTAAAAGACTGTTTGGTTTGGAGACTAAAGACATAAATATACAAAAAGCCCGCTACCAATAAAAGATTATCACAAGGTACTGGGCAGAATAATTGTCCTGATATATAAAAGGAGAGCTCGAGAGCTCAGATTCACACTTATAAGAAAAAGGAAAGCAAAGTATCACACTAAAGGAGAAATGTTTTTGGCATTAACATAAGAAGAGAATATATGCAGTTAGGTAGATTCATCTGCTGCTATCCAACATCTTGTGCTTGCATTACTACTACTGGCAGCTGTCAGACAGCTTAGCTGAACTCAATATGTTTTTATTTTTTATAGACTACTCTCAGACTGTAAGTGAAAGACAGCATTACAATAACATTTCACCACTCTGCATTATACAACATTCACATTCTTTGATAAAACATTATTCTATTCATATTCATATTTTATCAACTAAACTAGGTATTCATGTAAATGAAATAATTTTATTTAAATTGTAATCTAGAAAGTAATCTACTTTAATGAATATTATTTAAAAATGTCCTTGCCTGTCCTCCCCACTACAAATGATATCTGTAAGGAAAAGAAAAGGAAATTGGAAATTCAAAGACACAGAGATCAACTTTCTCTCAAAAACTGGTCTGCAGCTGGGAATTTTAAATGCAAGATAAGAATACCACAGAGAATGAAGACAACACACACAACAAAGAAGATCTAAAATGAAGTGCGAAGTTGGTGTGCCAAATGACAGAAAGCAAAAATTTCATTTCTTTTCATTTGTTTTGGGGAAAACTCTCCAGCCGTTAGTGTCCCAAGAAGCAGAATTTGTATGAAAAGCAATTCAACAAGGACTGCTAGGAACTATGCCCTGAGGTGTGGAGGTGTTTTGGGACTGCTGTGTGTAACAGTGAACAATTGTTTTGAAACATGGCATCTTGACCACTTTCAACATATGTAATTGTTAGATTCCCAAGATACTGCCTAGTCCTACGATCTTAAATTTCTACTTTGCTTGAAAGATATGTTATTATCAATTTGCAAATTCATTATACCTTAACTAAAACTGTTTTTTTTTTTTTTTTGGACTTTTTGTACTTGAGAGCTTGTCAGCCTTCAGAAGATAGTGGTGGTGATTTGAAGAACCCTAGCAACCAAGTCTTAAATCTCTGGTTTAATCCAAGCACCTTGTAAACAACTCCATTATCACTAAAAGGGTCATTAACAAAAACAGCAGCACTATACAGATGTGGGAAGAAATTAACAAATGTGCTGAATGGGTAAAATAAATATGTTCCTAAAATACAAAGCAACAGAACTCTTGGAAGAGAACAGAGCCTCTATTCTCAGATATAGCTCTTACACCTCTCTCTAGGCTCCAAAAAGCCTTTCTTCATTACCCTTTCTGTATCTGTCTATGATACTGCTATGTATTCTATTCAAATTAGGTAAAAAGGAAATATCGAGTCTCTAAGTATTGAACACATACAAAGAAAAAGCTTTCTCCAAAAAACTGGTATTCTTCAGTTATCTATTTTAGTTCTTGCCATTCCAATATGAGGTTATCACTTTGGCTTTAGAGTTTAACCTCTTGCATCTGTCTGAACTCACAGCTCTGGGCTTACTCTTTCATACCTTTAGAAGCAGATCTAGAAACATTTTCTACCCTCTGTGAAAATAATATCTTCTCTCAGATGGACAACTTATATTCAATTACTAATATGTAGGCCCCACTGAATTTTATCAATACTAGTGATCATAATTAAATATTTCTTCCCCCAAATTTGTATGTGTATTTTGTTGTTTTGAAAAGCAAGGACCAGCATGATAAAATAGCCATCAAGCCAATGTGGTTGTTTCTCTTTTAAATGGTAGGAAACATTTGGAATGAATGATAATATGTCACCTAATAAAATCAGGTTCTTCCTTTTTCCTATTTATTATTTTCTACCTTGGTTAATTATCATCCATAATATAAAACATTCTTTCTAACAGTTTTGCCCATTGCGAGATTAAAAATAAAAGTTGATTTCAAGAAGCAAAGCAAATGTTGCCCATTTTAAGCTCTTCCTTAACTTGGATGTTTCCCAAAAGGAATAACATTGCAATCTACTATTTACAATCTCTTTCAAAGTTAATGCTTTTAGTGACTCAGAATGAATATAAATGATAATTACTTCAAGTCGAAATTTAAGATTACTTTTGTGAATTGCAAAATTCACCAAAATCTTCAGTACCCTTAATTTGTGCTTAAATTCCCATAGCTCATCCTTCTTATTTGAGATAGAATCTAAAAAGCATATTCATTATTACCATTTTTTTTCATTCTTCATTTGAAAACAGTCTACATCTTCATATCAAGTCTACCTCATTTGTACACAAATATAAATAAGAGATAAAGGACTTAAGTTAGTTCGGGTTTTATTTTCATAATGTTTTCACTCTATTATTTTGTCACTTCTTTTCAGATCTCTTGTTTCATTTGTCTGTATGGAAACTTGTTTACAATCCATTTTATTTAGCTTTTTTCTTGTGCAGTGTGTTTTGTATGAAGATAATTTTATGAGTGTGGCATCAGTCACCTTGGCCTCATAAATGTTTTATTGAGCAGAGTTTCAGCATTTATAATCCTATTTAGAAAGTAGCACTTTTGAGATTAGACATTAAAGGAGAATTTCACCTCTACAGTCCTTTGTTTTTTGTTTTGTTTTGCTCTTCTCAATTCTTTAATTATAAAGTTCAGGTAAAGAGTGTAGGCATTTTTATTTTCACTGAAGAAAATAAGAGTTTTTTTCGTTCCTTTCATTGATCTCAAGAGATTTAATTGTGTAGGTTATACACACACACACACACACACACACAACTATACTTCAATGTAGCCTCGTTTAGTTGTTGTTGCTACAAAAATTACAATATGTATCTTTAATCATATTCTACCTTCAAATATACTATTACTTGAATCATATAAGGAATATAAACCCTATATAGTTTTACTTGTTTACTTCCCACTGTCTGTGTTCTTATATTTTACTTCTGTATATGCCAAATCCTCCAAAACATTGGTATACTTTTGCTTTAAATAGTATTTTTGTTTATATTTACCCAGATATGTGCCTTTACTAGTGTTTTTATTTTTTCCTGCAGATCCAGGATTTAATCAGGCATCATTTCTCTTCAGTGTGATGCCTGTGATGCCAAAGAAATTCTGCTAGCATTTCTTGAAGTGTGAATCTTCTGAAAACAATTTATCTTATTTTCTGTCTTCCTCAGGATACATTTATTTTGTCCTCACATTTTTGATGGTAGTTTTAGTTGATATAGAATAATTAGTTGACAGATTGTTTTTTATTTTTAATATATTTTTCATTTGTAGTATTTGCATTTGTTTCTGTTTTGCAGTTTTTCCATGTCTTTGCTAAAATTTAACATTTTGGGGACAACTAGTCTACCCTTTTCACTATATCTTTATTATTTTATCATAGCTATTATATATTTTTCTCATACAATTTCAAATTTGAATAATTTCTTGCCCTACTTCTATTGACTTTTCCTCTCTTGACTAGTTGCCACTTTTCCTCCTGTGTCCTGTAATCTTCCCTTATGTGCCAGACCTTATATATGAAAGGCACACCTTGTCTTCTGCTAGGCAGCAAGAGTGAAATCCGAGTCAATCCACCGTGCCTTTGAACAGGATTTGCTGCAGCTTTAGTTTGATTTAATTCACTATCATCTTCAAATGTTTGGCAGGCAGGATCATGTCTTTCCTTTTGGTAGGATCACAATAACTGAGCACCTGTAAACTATTTGCCTATTCTTTACAGCTGGAGACACGTTAATTCCAGAATTGCAGGAGACTGCTTTCTGCTTTAAAGCCCAGGTACCAGACTTTTTGGTCATTGGGAGATGCCATTTGCCCTCCTGTTCCTCCTGCTCCTCCTGGTTTTTTATTTGTTTGTTTTGTTTTAACTGAAGGGATCTCTTTCAGCCCTATTATTTCTCCCCTGCCCTTTCAAAGGCATTGGTCTGTCACTCTTTGAAGGTGTATCGTCTTGAAGGATTCTTCAGTTCCAGTATCAGTTATTGTTAGTTGAAATTTGACAATGCCTCTGATGAATTACACTCAGCTCATCTGCCTAACTCCTGACTTCTGAGGAAACTTTCTATTTGTGAAAGGTCTATTCGTCTCACAGGGATAACTCTTAGCTCTTATTCTCTGCATTCTCCCCATGACCCACAGCTTTGGTGAAACTAACTGCTTCTGCTGCCATTAGTGAAGACTCAATTTAAGAATTAGCATGTGGGTACAGCCTCTCTTGACTAATGGGGCTTTCAGGATTCTAATATATCATGGCAGTTGCTGTGTAACAGTTAAAAGTTCCTTAATAGTTTGCCTGGTTTTGCCATATCTTCCTCTGTACAGATTTCTCTTCTTCACAATTCTACTAGAATGAGAGTAGCTCATAAGCCTCTTCTTTCTTACGAAAGGCTTGTTACTTTCTGAAGTTTAGTTTATTTAGGTTTCTTTGTGTCCATAGATCTTTGATGAGATTTTTAAAAACTATTATTTTGAAGCTTAATTAGCTTTTTAAAAATTACTACTAAGGAAAACAATGATCTCTTCTGATTTCCTAAATCTGAAGTTAAGGCTTCCTTTACCACGTGTATTATGGCTATGAATTCCAGGGCATCAAATTCAGTTGAGTAAATGAACGGATGCATGAATGAGTGAAAGATGCATCATGCCATCTATAATATCTTACATTTATATAATAAATTTCGGTTTTAAAAACATTTAACATTTTAATATATTTAAGTTAATAATAAAGCTAAGACTTACTGAATGTCATCAGTGTTAGATATTGGGAAAAGTACTTTAAATAAAATATCTCATTGAATCTTCACAATTTATGTATCTACTGAATTCTCATATTACAGAGCAGGAAAGTGAAGAAAGTGGAAGTTTATAGAAGTTGCAGAGCTAAAATTTGAACCAAGATTCTTCTGATTTAAAATCTCAAGTTTTAAGTACGGAATGATTGTTCTTCTCCTCTTACCTGCATATCTTTGTCCTCAGTGGAAATCTACCTATCATCTGTATATCCATGTATCTATCTATGCATCATTTACCTATCTGTCTAAGCTATCTACCCAGCTACCCAGTTAAGTATGATTCTAGGTCAGTAATTTACCAATTTCTAATGATTTATTTCCATATACTGAGAAAGGCTTAAAAAGCAATATCATAACATACTGAGAACTAAGACTTATAACCAACGGTATATAAAAAATTTGATGGCTATAACTGAAGTCATAATCTAGGACTTTCTTCACTCTCATTGCATTTTAATGTTATAACTCCCTCTCTCCCCAAAAAAGTAGGCAGAAGAAAGTAAGAACAAAGATTGAAATTCTAGAGGCTTGAGCATCAACATTTAGAATGCCATAAAAAAAAAACATAAACAGTAAGAGCATAATTGAAAGTGATCATTGAAGAGTATCTTTTTCCATTCTCTTTCTCATTCCATTGTGTCAGAAAAGTAGAGGAGGAGGTAGTAGATTGAACCTGCTTCCAGCAGAACAACTGGGTTATGGTAGATGGACTTTTTCACTTCTTAATCACTTCTAAACTGAATAAAGCCTTTTCTTCTCTTTTTTCTTTTTCTTTTCTTTTCTTTTTTTCTTGCAATTTAGGAGAAGAAACCCTATGAGGGAAATGCATGGTATTTCTGTTTATTTGGAATGCAGACATAGAGAGGATTTTCATCTAACATTATACTTGATCCTACCCTGTCACTCTGTTTTACCTTTGCTATAGCTCTTACTTCTCCTTATTTGTCAGTTGCTATTTTATTTTGTATCTCTCCCAACCTGAATATATACAGCTAAAAAAAAGTGAACTTATCTATTCTGTTCATCCTTGTATCTTCAGCACAGCCTAGTATCTCACACATGGTAGGTGCTCAATATTTACTTCTAAATGAAATAATTATATACATAGTGCTTTAACATAGTACTTTACAATAGAGTTAAATAGGTACTATTCTTATTATAATATCAAAAGATTAATTTTGTATGTGAACTATCACAATCAGTTCAAAAGCACATCACGTTGTAGAATGGAGAATTTAGATAGATTGAAAATTTCAATTTAATATACAAAAAGTAAATCTATGGTGGGGGGGTCATTGATATGATTTCACTGTGATTATCTCAACTAACTTGTGGGAAAAAGTAAAAACTCAATTATAACATTGTAAATGGCAGAGTCCATCCTTATTTATCTGTTTCCTAGGAACAGAACCTAGATCTATGCCTGAAACATAGAAGTCATTAGTGAATGTTTACTGAGTGAGGAATTGCAGATTTGTGTGATTTTTTGTGTGTTTGTGCACACCTGATTGTAGTATGTCAGAAATATCAAGACTTAATTTGAGCAAAGATATCATAAACTCCAAGTTCTCTTATTAGCAGCCATTTTCCAAAAGAGGAGAGAGAGTCTGTTGAAATCCTTATAAATATCTTTCACGGTTATCCCCTAATCCCCTCCCAACCTACTCTTAATCCCACCCCATTAGTATCCTTAAATTCAATAGGTCATCCAAATGAATATGAGGAATTTGAGTCATTTCACTATAATTTTAACAGCCTGAAACACATAAGACACCAATACCAAATGCTCTGGTTTAGAAAATAGCCATGAACCTCATATTAGATTTTCCTTTATTTTGGATGTTTAATCTTCAGGTTAAACTGACAATGTGCACTTTTACTAATTGATACACCAGAGGTTTGCAGATCTCAGATAGTGTCGTTAATAATGTCATGCTGGAAGTTTGTGGCATGATCATTAGTAGCGATGGACTTCACACTGTTGAGCTCTGACAGTGTAAGTCAGGTTGTGCCAGCCATTCCATTCAAAACCCTGTTTCCTGTTGAGTGTGCAGAGCTGGATAGAATGCAAGAAGAAGGTGTCAGCCTTCAAATTGATACCACTGGGTAACATCAACTGATACCATTTTCTCCGCCCTCACTGAAATAGCTCCAGGGGTAGAGAGAGTGCACATAATACCAAAAGCAATTAAGATAACAGACAATTATTTTGTCTTCCTATTTTTTTTACCTGGATGAAATCAGACAGTATAGGCACACTAAAGAATCCACAATGGCATTCTGCCTTTGCTTTTTATACTCGGCCAGATTGTGTGAAAGCTTTTCTCCAAAGAATTGCATTTGGTTGATGTTTGCATTTTTGAGAACAGAGTTACCCAGTTGGATTATTTGTAACTAGGGGAAATGACAGATTTTAGAGACGCTAACCACTCATAAAATGTCTTCCTTGCCAGGTAGTGTGCGAGATACTTCTTGAAAAGCAATTTGGTTTTTATATAAAATTTTATCTCAGCTTCTCTATCTTCCACTTATTAACATGAAAATCAGCAAATCTCAACTACCCCACTCCATATTTATTTGATTTGAATGAAGCTGTGAAAAATTTTGGGAAAAAAAAAAAAAAAAACCTCCTTCTGGATAAGTATACTAATGTGGAGAGCTCCAGCTGCTGTGAGCTATATTTTCTTCTAATGACATTCTTTATACCTCAGTTTATTTCTGTAAAATGGAAACACTTTAGTATGTCATCTTTGAATTCATAATGATATTAAGTGGATGAAAAAGTACTACCTGAAAGTTCTTACTACTCCACAATGGAGGCATTTAAATATGTAAAACTGGGTTTTATTGTTTTCAAAATTAAAATGATTATGCATTTTTTAAGGCTATTATAAAATTTTTTATTTTGATTATTTCTTACTCTAGTTCTCCTCATTTGAACAGTAGATGTTCTTGTTTTTTGTTTTGTTTTATGTTGTTTTTCCTGTCTATACAGAGCTGTTTGGTTCTGAAATATGATACTAACCAAGCATTACACTTAAATAGAGAAAGTCTGGGTGTAGGGAAGAGTTTGTATGGCCTATCCAGTTTATCTTACTGAGTCTAATTTCCGAAAACATTAATACTTTGAATGTGCAAATTAATTTGAATGTCTGTCATATTCTAGAAAGAGGGTCCACTGTTAGAAAATATTGTTCAGTTGCTTTGGGAAGGACAGTTTGATAGAAGATGCATTTATATTATTATAAAATAAGGCGATGGATTCTTACAGAAAATTCATAACCCATTCTCCTTAAAGTATTTATTAATGGTTTCAAAAATGTCTTCTTTGTTCTTGGAAAAGTATGAGAACAAATTAGAGAAAACAATGTAAGTTGCATAGGGAACTTTCTAGTGAACTCAATAATAAATAAGAATACATATGACACCTGAATTGAGGTGTGCATAACTAGAGAGACCTTGACAGTGGTATGGAATTCATGTCAGAGATACTATAACACAGATGGTGTGCCCTTGAACATATTTCAAAGACCACAAATTGAACTTTAAATGTTATCAATCACATGATAGCAAATGAGCAGGAATTGACTAGCTTTACAGTAGTTTACAGTAGGCTTCCTGGTGCTGATCTGACAAGAGGAGGAGCTTATGTGGTGATGCAAGTGATGGAAAGTGACTATAAATATAGATGAAGCTTTGCTTGCTCACCTGTCCTCCAATTATTCCTTATAGGCCACGGACAGGTACCCGTCCACAGCCCACGCGTTGGGGACTGCAGGTATAGAACATTACCTTCAATCCAGAAATTCTGTCCCCCATCCCTTCTGTCTCATTTTACAGAGACAATCACTATTCTGATTTATATCTCATTAGGTTACTTAAATTTCATATAAGTGGGATTAGAATGTATGTAATCTTTTGCTTTGTTTCACTCAAACTTTTCAAAAAATTTCCATGTTGTTATGTGAATCAATAGTTCATTCCTTATAATTTCTTAGTAATATTGCATTATAACAATATGTTACTATTCTCCTGTGAGAGACATTCAGGTTGTTTCAAAATGTTGCTTAAAAAACTTGTGCCTCAATGGTACATTTGCTATTTTCAAATAGAATTTAAAATCCCCAAGTGTTTTATTTTGAGTTTATTCTTGAATTCAAGTGTTATAGTTATTTTAAAAATACATCATGATTTATATAAATTCTCTAACATCATGAAACTGCTTTTCATAAAATGCTTATTTCAACCAGAAAGGGGATGAGAACATTTAAAATAAGCTTGCTTGCTTAATTAATGATGTAGCTAGAGTGGGCTTGCTAAACTTTGTGTTCTGCAATCTAGCATTTCATTGGCCCTACTGGGATCCCAGTGTAGCATTTTACTTAGTGGTCTCTAATGGCTTCATTATCCATGAACTTCTATACCAAATAAAATTCCATTAAGTGTTAGATAATCTGAATTTGGGTATGACAATCTTTGGAAGTGTTATAGTTTTACGTGACTCCAAGAGCAAAAAAGACAAAATAAAATTAAGAACTCAATTTCCAAGATGGAGAAAAAATTGTACTAGTATTTTAGATTTTGAGACATATAGGATCCAGGTGGAAAGAAATATCTGCTTAGTTTTTTCTATAATATACATAATTGATTTTACCCACATATCAATTAGGCTTTAGACTAGAAAATGGACTCTTGTCCAGTTGAGTTTGTGTAGTTACCTATTAAATAAATTTAATCATCTTCTTCTTGTCTGACAGATGTGCCCATATTTTGTCACAGTAATTAAAGCCACTACTACTTTTAGTTCAAAGAAGTTGTGCCACAAAAACCCATCATTCACATTCCACTACCCGTCTTACAACAAAAAACCCCCCAAACAGAATCAAAACAAACAAAAAATCCTGCTTTAAGAGAAAGCTAAAAGTTTTTTTTTTTTAATGGAAGAAATTTAACTTTATTATTCTATTCCAATGATGTATAAATAATGAAAAGGTTATTAAGATCCCTTGGGAAGAAAAATGTAGGTCATAAATCTACTTTGATGAGATTTTTATAATTACTTTCAATCAGGTCAAACATATTGAGAATCACTTTTTTGAATATTTCAGTTTCAGTGCTTTTAAAAAATTTCACTAAGTATGGAAAATCTGAAAACATTCGATAAAAATCTAAATCATATAAGATAAATCAAAGGCTTTTAAAATCCTGGAAATAACAAAACTGCCAATTACTGCCTTTCCATTTATAATATTACAGAAATAAACATTGATATACAAAGAGAAATAAGCATTCGTTAGGAAATAATCAGTTCAGATTAATTGTGAAGACTACTACTGATAAAAAATAATTTATGTTTTTAATACAATTCAAATCAAACTTGCATGTATATAATTCCAAAAGATGTTGGCTTCTTGTAACATAAAAACAAAAACTAAAGCAGAACTAAATAAGAAGGAGACATATTATTTCATGTAACAAGAGCCGAGTGTTAAAGGAGGCTCTAGGCACAGGATGTCAAGAGTTTATCTTGGCTTTTCTCTGACTGTTTTGGTTCTCCCTTATTCTCTGTATTGGCTTCCACATGAGTCTGGTAGGAAAATGGCTTAAAATTTTGGGATGTCCTATCTAGTTATGGCAATGTCCAGCGGAAGAAAGAGAAATCCTTTCCCTGTATTAGATATTAGAGAGTCATTGCCAGAACCTATTACAAGAAAACACAAATCAATACCCTCATGAACAAATGTGCAAAAAACTCAATAAAATATTAGCAAATCTAATCCATCAACATATAAAATGATAATACATGAAGACCAAGACCAAGTGGGGTTTATCTATGGATTACAAAGTAGGTTAAACAATAGAACATAAATCAATTGAATTTTAAATGTTAAAAAAGAAGAAGAAAAAACACTGCCACACAATCAGTCACTTTAATAGATGCATATGGTAGACTGAATAAAAGCTCCCCAAAATTGTCCATGCCAAATCTCTGGAACCTGTGAATATGTTACCTTACATGGTAAAATGCATCTTTCAAATGTGATTAAGTTAATGATTTTGAGATTGAAATAATGCAGGAAAACTCAATATATTTACATGTATCTTATAAATAGGAGGCAGAAGGATCAGAATCAGAGAGAGAAGAGATGTAAGGATTGCAGTAGAAGTCAAAGAGTGGAGAAGATGCTATGCTGCTTGCTTTAAATATGCAGGGAGGGGACTCTAGCCATGAAATGTAGACAGACTCCAGAAGCTGGAAAAGGTAAAAAGCTTCTCCCCTAGAAATTCAGAAGAAATGCAGGTCTACTGCCACCATGAATTTAGCCCAGTGAAACTGATTTTGGACCTCTGAAATACATAACTATATACATAACTATAATACATTTTTGTTGTTTCAAGTCACTAATTTTATGGTAATGTATTAGGAATCAATAGGAAACTAATATGATGCAGAAAGAGTATTTGAAATGATTCACCATTATGTATGATAACAACTGTGATCAAATTGGTGAATAATAGAAGTTTAACAACCTGGAAAAGGGTTGTATTAAGAACCTACACCTAATTACCCTTTACTGTGAAATATTCAATGTGTTAATTCTAAGATTGGGCAAAAGGGCAAGGATGTTGACTTTAACCACTTCCATTCAACATTGAACTGGAGGTTGTAGAAAGTACAATATGGCAAGAAAATATAACCTAAAAAGGCCTATGGTTTGGGAAGAAGAAAATCAATTTATAGTATTGGAGAAAAATTAGGCACATAAATCAATGGAACAGAATAGAGGGTGCAGACATAAATCTATACGAAATGGTCAATTGCTTTTAGAAAAAGTTGGCAAGCCAATTCAATGGACAAAGAGTAGTCTTTTCAATATGAGTGCTGACCAATTAGACAAGTATATATGAAAAATGAAACTTAACTCATGTCTTCCATCACATAGAAAATAAAAGTTAAAGTCACTCTAGACTTAAACATAAAACTCAAGACTATAAATCTCCTAGAGGAAAAGAAACAGAAGAACATATTTACAATGTTTGGATGGGCAAAGATTTCATATATTAAGTGCAGAAAACACAAAGCAATAATAATAATATTAATAGTAAATTATATTTCATAAAAATCTCTTCAAAATATATTGTTCAAAAAATTTTAGCGAAGTCATGCACTGGAGGGAAGTTTTGCTAAACAAATGTTTGATAAGGGACTTTTAACCAAAATTTGTAAAGAACACTACCTCAATAATAAAAAAATTTAAACGTGGGCAAGAAATTTGATTTTACACTTCACCAGAGAATGTATACAAATGAATTGATGCATAACATCATTAGTCATTAGGATAAAGCAAATTAAAATTATGAAACAGCACTGCACACCTCTTAGGATGTCTAAAATGCTTTTTTTTTTTT
>CAUYRT010009528.1:0-14105 GCA_963574885.1 Lepilemur ruficaudatus | reverse complement strand
CTCAGGGTGAGCCCGGGCCCGCCACCTGCGCCGGCCCCACCCGGGGACCTCCGCGCCTTCCCCTCTCGGTCGCCGGCCCTGCGGCCTCCGCACGCCCCTCCGCACAGGACACCTCGGGCCCGGCCCGGCCCGGCCCGGCCGCAGCCCGTTCTTCTCCCAAACTCCATAAGCCACCCCTCGCCCGGCCTGAGCTCCCCGCAGCACCCGACTCGCCGGGGCCGCCGAGGGAAGAGGCCGGGCGACTGGAGCCGGTCCCGACCCGGCCGGGCCTGCGGCGCTCCTCGCCCGGCTGAGAAGCCGTCCCCGCGGCGGTAGCCCTGGGAGCCCTCGGACGAGCAGGGGCCCGGAGGCCGGGGCTGTAGGCGCCGGGGCCTACTCACCGGGAGCTGGTGGAGCGCGGGAGCCGACGCGCCCCGGGATTGAGGGGAAGAACGTGGCCCCGTCGCGCGACCCCACGCCAGGACCTCGCTCGGCGCCCCACTCCAGCCGCCGCGGCCGCCATCTTAGCTTAACCCCGCCCCCTCCGCCCAGCCCCGGCGGCCGCCGGCCCCGCCTCCTTCCGAGAGCTGGGACACCGACTCCCTCTGCTGGCCGAGCGCCGCTCCTACCTCGGCCGAGTTCCTGGGTGGCGCCGCGCCTGGTCCCCTCCAGTCTGCCCTAGGCCAGGCTGTGGCAGTCCCCTCTGATGCATGTGTCACGTTGAAGAACTGAACTCAGAAGATTAGAAGGTAATTTTGTACGTATTTTAGAGTTCAACTGCACTCAATTTTCAATGAAAGTTTCAAAGGATAGGTTCTTCTTTGCAATAGAGCAAAGGTCAAGTGACAAAACGAACATTGACCATGATACTGGATTATTGGATAATTGCACAGGTGTAGTAGATTATTAACTATGATATGTCCGATTTTCTTAATTTCTAACTTTGGCAGTTGATATCTGACATTTCACTGTGACGTTTGTCTTACTTTTATTGTGAAGATACATCCTCAGTCTTGTAAACACACTTTTTGGCTTGTGGTTATCTTTCAAATTAGTCAAAATTTCGTGTAATTTTTGAATATGAGTTACATCGTGAAACCATTGCAGCACGGACAACGAAATATCAATGAAGTGTTTGTGAAATATGTTTCTAACATAAAAGTTTTCTAAAATATTCTTAGAGTAATTAATTTATATTATATGTTTTTTTATCTTTTCTATAATCTATTTAGGGTTATTTCGGTGCATCTAGCAACAAATCCTTGGAAATACCCAGTGACCTGTGCTGAAGCACAGACCCTCCTGCCAGCACCGCTTCCGATTGCAAACTGCTGCGTGCAGCCATGATTCTCAAGATGGTGGTGAAATGTGCGGATTGGATTTTTAAGTTTTTGAACACATCATTTTTATAATGTATATATTTCACAGTAAACTTACATTTCTACTAATTTATGGAGGCATTGTTCAGTTGTGGGAACAAATCCTAATCCTCAATATTCTGTAAGTATATTACTCAGTAGATTTACACTCTTTCTTTTCAAGTCATACAGATTATTTAAGCATTTTTTACCAGCGTTTCTCTTATTTGGCTATTGGAACATAAGTCAACATATAATGAGGAATAGGAATGAGGATATAATGAGGAAATAATGAGGAATAGGAATTATTAGGAACCTAATTTTGCATTGTGGGAAAATATTTTTAATGCATCAATTTTAAAATTATTCAAAAATTTAAGAAAGCAATATATTTTATACACACACACACACACACACACACATCACTCCACATGTTCTTCTTACAATTTAACCTGTCTTCCCACAGAGTATTTCAACTAGTGTTTGTACTAATAACTGCTCCAACCTGTGGAATAAGGAAAAAAGAAGCTTCTTCCCTTGCTAAGTTATCACAAAGATTAAACTCCAAGGTTCTCTCTCCCTTTTGAGACACTTTCCTTAGACACCAATTACCATGTTGTAAAGGAAGCCCAGGGCATATAGACAGGATATATGTAAATAACCCAGCAAACAGCTCCAACTAAAGTCTCAGCTAACAGCCAAACATATGAGTGAGTCAGCCTTCAGATGAGTCCAGCCATCATCCTTTGACTCCTCCAGCTAAAACCCCAGACAAATGTGGAGTACAAAAAAATCATTCTTGCAGTGTTTTGTCTGAATTCCTGACCCACAGAAACCATGAGAGATAATAAATTATTATTGTTGTTTTATGTCACTAAGGTTAGTATAATTAAGTTGTTAAACAGCAGTAAATAAATGCATTTATATTTGATGGAAGATAGATCTATGTTAATATTACGCGAATCTGTGTATCTCTACAGTTTAGCACAGTGCCTTGAAGAAAAAGTGCTATCAATATCTGGAATCAGGGAAGAAATAAATGAGTAATAGAATAAATAAATTGCATGAACCTATTCAAGATCAAGGAACTTTCTCACATATAAGACAATATATCTAATTATTGTATAGCTCTGTTTGTCTTTAGGTTCCTGCTTTTGTTGTTATTATTGTTGGCTCCAATAACTCTACCTTTTTATGACTATTCATTTTTCCCCTATCCACCAATGCCTTATGAAATGCATTCTAATTCATTTTATATTACAACACTTAAACTGGTAAAGACTGTTATCCATATCTTTTCTAGCCCTTCATTTTCTATGGCCAATATGCCTAATTTTTCCAATTTTATTTAAGTAACATAGGCTCTTGTCTTTCATCTATTCCTGCCATTTATTCCTAGTCTGATGGTAGTGCTTGAATTTTTTAAATATACTATTAAATTTGGATATCAAATCATACTGAACATTTGCAGGATGAGCTGACCAACAGAATGAATATTGTAATTATCAGCCATGTCGTCATATAAGCTACATTCTACCGGCTTACTTTCAATTCATGTTAACCTTCAGTATCCATGATGCCAAAGGTTCAAGTTGATCTTGCCATCAAATAAAAGTTTCATACCTTCTTCAGGCATCATCCCTTCTGCGCTGAGTTATTCCAGAACACTCATTCAGGGCTTTGTACAATTTCATTTTATTATATTAGATTCTGATTTATAGCCAATAATACCTTCTTTTTGTTATTGTGAATATCTCCCACAGTGGATTCACCTTTCATCTTCAGGTTCATGGCATCCACACAGTTTTATGAACTTCATCAAAATAAATGACAAAATTACAGGTAGGGCGGGGACTCAGAGGATGAAAGAGACTTATGACTTATAATGAACTTTTCTAATTGATGCTGACCACTTAATCAGCCCCATTTGGAATGTCCATTCAAATATATTTCTACATTTCTCTGGTTATACAGACCTCACTTCTCATGCATGCCCATGAGATCATTCTGTGAAAAATAGTAAATGACTTTATTAAAAAAAAGAAAGCTTTTTATGACTATGAAATTCCCTTGTTCTGCTGTTCTAACACATTTCTAAAAAGAAGAAATAAATTTATTTTGGATTGCTTTATTCCTAGGAAACCCCTGATGGTTCCCAATGTACACAGCTTCCTTGACTACATGTTTATAATTAGTCTTTTAAAAATACATGTCTGTCTTCCCAACATCTCTCAAGGGGTGATGATGAGAGCCTCTGGCATATAATTTAAAATCTGACTAGTTTCTGTCTTACAAATGTCACTAATGTCTCTGCTTCTCTTTAGCTTACTAATGCCTCTCCAGGTTTCTATCACTAAAAAAATCAATAAAGATACAAGATTATATATGCAAAATCTCTCCACACTATGAATTGTCATTTTTATTCACTCAGTGACTTCATTCAGAACATCTAGATGTCTTTCAGTAATTTCTTCACAGGTATTTTGTTTTAATATATTATTTCTATTAGTTACTTTAGCATAATAGTATGCACTCCAAATATACTTAGTGAATGAGTACATAAATCTGTTACATTAACTAATTTAAATTTCCTTTTAAGAATCCCTCAAAAATGGGTGTGAAATGTGTTGTCAAATTATGGGCGAAAATCCAAAGTATTCATGAAAACTCCAGTGCCCTCATTTGAAACATACTTACTCCTTATTCATATTTTTTAAGGATTTTCCTGTATTTTTATAATCTCTTACAGCTACTGATACTAAGAAACAAAGATAACTTGAGCACAAGAAAAAATTACTAAATCATTTTGAACAAGATTGTACTTGACTAGCAAGTTCAATTTCATTTAAAAATTTTAAATGAAATATTCAGATGAAATGAAAGACTCAGTGAAGAGAAGTTACTCACTGGATCAAATTGATTATTTATATTAAAAATGATCTTTAATTCTTCAAATTTTTAAATATTTGCCATAAGCACACCACAGTTGTTTTGCTTTATGTCTTACACTATAGGTAAACCTAAAAATATGTTCTCCATTTATTATAACAGACTTTCCATCACCCCCAGGGGAAGGCTGTGTATTTAATGCCTCTCTTTTATTGCATCAGGTCTACTCACAATGAGGGATTTCAAACAGTTTTCTGTTTGAGAAACTTCTCTGCATACAAGACCAGGCCTTGGCACATAATAGGTATTCAGTAAATATGGATAGAATAATCAATAGTAAATTCACAAAAATGATGCCAATGTATGAAGGGTGCAGTGTTTATGGGCAGTTTTTCCTCCGTAAGCAATTGTGTTAAATACTGATCCATAATCACACACAGACTAATCCTCATAAAATGTACCATGGATCCTGAATGCAGCAGTGACATTTCCATAGTGTTTAGTCCCATGAGTTAAAAGAAGCTACTAATACATGTGAATGGACATACTAGACGGTGGTTCAGCAATAACACAGTCTTACTGAGATGAGTCTCTGGCTTGTCCTGTTTGAAGACCATGATACATGAAGCCCACAGAATAATTGAATTACCTGTTCTCTCCATAGTTATGGTAAGTCAGCTGCTTAAAGGAGCCAACTTTGTATTACAGTAAAATATATATTATGACAAAACAGCAATGAAGAGGAAAAAAAAGTAAGATAGAAGAGAAACTGGGAGGGGAGAAAAAAAGAGGAGAGAAGCTGGGGGTCGGGGAAGGAAGGGAGGAATATGGAGAAAAAAAAGGGAGGGGAAAGGAATGGAAAGAAACAGAAGGAACAAGGCAGGAAGGCAAAGAAGTGTTTAGTAAGATAGTTTGGATTTTTCTCAGTAGCTTTCATATACAGTGAAAACACCATTCAAAAATTTCATACTAAATATGGATTCAGATCGGTTCTACATTTCCAGCAAGAACTGTATGTCCCATCCTGCCTCCCTCAAACATGATCTTAAATTGCAGCAGGTCAGATCACCATTATTCAATAGAAGACATTAAAACACGATTGATTGTGTTTTAATTTTCCTTAAAGGTTTTAAGAAGGATGTGATTCTACAACACTTAATATGTAGTCTTGCCCCACAAGAGGTGACAGGTAGATGAACTCACACATACTTCTGTCCAATCTATCAATAGATACATTGTGATTGATATCTGAGATTTCAAGGAACACTTAAATGAGTTAGAATATATATTTCTCTTTCTTTCCATTTGTCTAGTATTAAGACTATGCCTGGCTGCATGCAACAGAAAAATCAAATAGTAAATAAGACTGTTTTCTTTCATAAAATATTTCTATTAAAAATATTAAAGCATGGTTAATAGAGCCCTAAGCTCTATATTTTTCTGCCAAATTGTCCTCAGTGTTTACATATTCAACATCATCTCAAGATCCAAGATAGCTGCTGGAGCTCCAGCTATCAAGTATGCATTCCAAGCAGAAAGGAGGAAAATAGGGAAGAAATAAAAAAGAAATGCCTGCCACTTAATTTCTTTTAAGTGGAAAATTTATTTGAAATGAAATGCACAGTATTTAAATGTACAATTTGATGAGTTTTGAAACATGCATACACATTTGAAACCATGACCCTCAATAAAAAGAAAGATTATTTTTATCACCAAAGAAAGTTCCCTCATGCTATCAATCCTTACCCCCAGATAGACAGCACTCTCCTTATTTCTTACTCTATAGATTTATCTATTTCACTTGTTTGGGGGGGCTTCATTTAAATTGAATTATGCAGTAGATGTCATGTGTTTGATATTTGTCTGTTTTGTTGCATTTATCTTCAGTACATTGCTTTTTAAATCACTGACTAGTGGCCGGGCGCGGTGGCTCACACCTGTAATCCTAGCTCTCTGGGAGGCCCAGGCGGGCGGATCGCTCAAGGTCAGGAGTTTGAAACCACCCTGAGCAAGAGCGAGACCCCGTCTCTACTATAAATAGAAAGAAATTAATTGGCCAACTAAAAAGTATATATAAAAAAAAAATTAGCCGGGCATAGTGGCACATGCCTGTAGTCCCAGCTACTCGGGAGGCTGAGGCAGAAGGATTGCTTGAGCCCAGAAGTTTAAGGTTGCTGTGAGCTAGGCTGATGCCATGGCACTCACTCTAGCTTGGGCAACAGAGTGAGACTCTGTCTCAAAAAATAAATAAATAAATAAATAAATAAATAAATAAATAAATAAATCACTGACTAACTCTCTATTACATAAACATATCACGATGTAAATCTATTCTGTTAATGGACATTTGGATTACTTACAGCTTGTGGATGTTATGAATAAGATTGTTACAAACATTTATCAATAAATCTTTCTGTGGACATTTGGGTAAATACTTAAGAGTGAAATCGCCAATTATAATATGTTTAACTTTATAAAAACCGTCAGAGTTGTCCAAAGTGATAGTATCATTTTATTCTCCCGTGAACAGTATTTCAATGGGTCCATAGCCTTGCTAACCTTTGGTTTGGCAAATTTCTAAATTTTAGTTATTCTAATGTATCTCATTGTGAGTATAATTTGCATTTCCTTGGTGATGAGTGATAGCAAACATCTTTTCATTTGATTATTAGCCATCTCCAGACTTTTTGTGAAGCCCAATTTAGTCCTTTCTCCCAATTTTACTAACTGGGCAATTTGTGTATTTACTTATGGATTTATATATGTTCCTGGAGAAAAGTATTTTGTCAGACTTTTTTTGACAAAAAGTATTTTCTCAGCATTTCAAATATTGTATCAAATCCCTGGTTTGTTTTGTTCATTTTTAATGATTTTTTTAAAATTTTGATAAAGTCCAACTTTTTAAGGCTAAAATATTTGTTGCCCTAAACAATCTTTGCTTAGCACAAAGTTGCAAAAATGCTCTCCTAAGTTTTCTGTTGAGTTCTAGGTTGTTTGCACTTCCCTATTTTAGAATTAATTTGTCAAGTTCTAGAAAAAAAATTTTAAAAGCCTGCTGGGATTTTATTGAGGTTTAGTTCAATCTAGATACCAGTTTGGGAGATACTACTGACCTCTTAACAATATTGAATTTTCCAATCTACAAATATAGCATCTCTCTCTACTTTTTAGATATAATAAAATTCACTGAGCAATATGTATAGTTTTTCAGTATATGGAACTTGTGTATGTGTATATATAAAAATTTATTGCTATTTATAGAGATATTGGTCTTATTTTATTTTCTTGAAATCTTGGAAATACATTTTCTGTCTTTATTTTTTGAAAGAGTTTGTGTAAGATTGCTACTGGCTTTCCTTAAATGTTTGATAGAATTTACCAGCAAAGCATTGGAGCCTAGAGGTTTTAACTGGAAGATTTTTAATTATAAATTCAATTTATTTAGTAACTATAAGGATATTCAGATTTTCTATTTTTGCCTTTATCAATTTTAGTAGGTTTTAATCTTCAAGAATTTTGCTCATTTCACCTGGGATGTTGAGTTGATAAAGTTGTTCATAAGATTTCCTTATTACCATTTTAATGTCTATAGAATCTCTAGTGATATTTTTCATCCCTGATATTGGTAATTTAATTTTCTCTCTCGCTCTCATTTTCTCTCTCATTTATCTATCTTGCTGGGATTTAATGGATACATTAATCATTTTTAAAAAACTCACAAATTTTGTTTTCCTCAATTATTTATATCTTTTCTGTGCCATCATTTTTTTTCTTTTTCATTATGGGGCACATTTTCCTGCTTATTCGTATGTTTAGGGATTTTTTTTTATTTTGTATTAAACATTATGGATAATATTTTTGTAAGGAGTTGAGATTATGCTGATAACCATTAAAAGATTTTATTTTTGTTTATTTATTTGTTTACAGGCAGTTAAATTACTTTAGGACTTCTTTAATCCTGTCGGGACTAGTTTTATTCTTCCTTAGTCACAAAGCATGACTCTTATTCTAGAGAATGTTTCTTAATCAAAATGTGTGGCTTCCCTAAGTTGTCAATTGAATGCCCGAGGTTCTCAGCAAGGTGTCTGCACTTGTAGTACCTCTCAGTCCTGTGCAACCTTTACTATCTCCTGTCTGCTCACAGTTTTACAGAGACTACTCTTTGGTTTCGTAGAGTCCCTCCCTACACATGTACAATTAAGACCTTGGCCATGGAGCTTCATTGAACATCATAAAGACACTTAGATTCACTCTTCTCTGTGGCTCTCTCCTTTCTGAAATCCTGGCCCCCAAACTTGAGCACTACATTAGGCTGAAATTCCAGTCTCTCGTCTCCTCAGCTCAGGGACACTACCATGCTACTTGAGCCCCATCTCTCTGCTCCAAGGTAAAAATGTGTCCTCATACAGAGAGCCTAGGAAAATCCGCCAACCACCTCCTGTGTTGCTGTTCTCTCAGAGACGGCAGTCCTGCTCTGCCTGTTGTCCGACGCATGAAAAAAAGCTGCCTGAGACATTTTTTAGTATATTGGCTTGGGGTAGTGAGTTTTATAGTTTGGAGTAGTGAGAGCAAGTCCAGGATCAGTCAGTCGCTCTGGCATAGTGAGAATGGAAGTCTCGTAAGATCTCTTTTAAAGAATCTTCCCAGAAATACCAGCCGTAGCTTGTGCTCACATGCACATTGACCATCCCTGCCTGCAAGGGAGGCACAAAATCATTTCAGTGGGGTTTATTGGCACTTCCAACAATATAAAAGCCTGTTCCTAAAGATAAAGGGGGGTTGGATGTTGGAGGGCTAACTAGCTGTCTCTGGTATGAATGATTTACTACCCATGGGGTGCTTTATGAATTATTGTAAATGACAAGAACAAGTATTGAATTGATCATATCTAGTGTGTTTTTAAAATAACTTCACTTAAAATAAACCTTTAAAGAGTAAAGAATCTTTGTCTGATTCATTTTTTTATTCCCTAAAGTTTCTAGCACTGCAACTTGCAAATGCCTTAAAAAATTATGTTTTACTAAATGAACCGAATACTGATTGACTTTTATGTAGTTTTCAAAGTATGGTAGGGATTAGTGTTCTCAAGTGATGTGTACTAAATAAATAACTAAACAGAAGAAAACAAAAAACAGAAATAAAACACTTTCCCTTTTTGATGGCATTAAATTTGTGCTTGAGTCAAAAATGTTTTCCTTTGAGGTAATAGAGACAACTGACTCAAAATAATTTTGCAATTTGTAGAATGCTATTTGATAATTGACACCTTTTGGGGATGTCTGCATGTTCCATAAATAGCTGTGGACAGTTTCTCCCTGCTCTGTACCATAGGAGCAAGACCAGGTCACCATGTTTTTATTATGTAACCCTGAAATTTCCTTTTAGATAGCAATGAAAAGAAAACACCACTAAGTTTGGCCAATCATATTGTTTCTTCAAGTATGTTTAAAAAGAGGATCAGAAATGCCAGTGAGGCTTTTGTGGTTGCTTAATATCAGTGGCTTTTCTGTATCTACAGAGAAACAGGGAAAAACTGGTCATTAATGAGAAGGAGAAAGAAAATATACAAAGATTATGAGAAATAAAAATTTTCCCTCAAATTTGACATTTTGTATTACCTGCCCTAAGATTGTGTAAGACGAGCTCATACATTCTAATATTTTCCCCCTTTTTTAGCATATGCTACCTGGAGGCACTCTGTTACTTGCCACCAAATGCCTTTGATTGAGAGGCATTTCTCATATCACCAAAACGTTCTCTTCTAATGTGAATGATAACATCTAAATGTTATAAAGTCTCACCAGTTGCTTTTCATATGAATGTTTGTTTCTTAATTCAGATAAGCATAATATATTTCTATCTTTTCCAAAGATGCTGCATATATTCATTTAATGACAGACAATGCTCAATAAATTTATGGTACTAAAAGAGGTCACTGCTATATTAATAAAAGACAAAGTGTTACTAAAAAAGAACAGCATTGAATCTTTATTAGAGTATGAAACACTTAACAATTAAGTAAAAGTCTATTCTATTTAGTCCATCTAGTATTAGATAAAACTGAATTAAAATAAGATATATCTTTTCTTTCTTATTGAATTTTATATAAATTTGCTATGATTTAATAAAGATAACAGTGAAACTCAATTTTTAAGAAATAATTTCTAAAATCTAATCACTAGGTTCACCTAGTAATCCACCACATGCAGAGCACCGAAGGGCATTCTACTACTACAAAGGTGACTTTTTAAAAACATTTATTTATCTAATCAGTATTAAAGGCAAAAAAAGAAGATACTGAATTTAGTATTAGAAAATCCGGCTTTATTTCTACTGACCGTATCTGTTACCATGGACAAATAACTTTAAAAGGCTAACATCCAGTTTTATTAAATAAAACACAAACTATTGCCATCTAATATGGTTAATATAAAAATCATATGAGATAATGTGTAACATATGAGGTCATTTGTAGAAAAGAAAAATACTTTTGATTGAGTGTGAGTTATGGCGGTAGACCCTGCATTTTTCAGTTTACATACATGTAATCTTAGCTTCATAATAATTCTTTCCTGAATCCAAGGAAAGAATAAGTCTAATATAGTGGAATCTATACTGCCTTAGATGTTTCTGTAATTTGTTCTTGCAAAGAAACTTGGTAGTCATATCTGTCTCTACAATAAGAATGTTATAAATTTTGACCGTCTGCTCTGTGGGGAAAACCTATGATATCATAATGAACCATAATTGTCAGTAATCCCTTTGAATATTCTTAGAAAACTGCCTATAATTGCATGAAAGGGCATAAGGCGTCTTGGGGCCTTTTACCAGCTGTTTCCTGTCATCATGTCATTCCTTGGAATTAGAAAATTTTAGATTTAAATGGATTTGATCAGACAAGGATGTAGTGAAACAAATGGAGACTTTGATAGACTTCTCCAGTGGCAACACGATGAATCTCACTCTTGTTACAAGATCTCGCTCAATTATATTCCAGACAAGCTGTGACAGGTGGACTCGACTAACTGTGCTATAGCCTGATGACATATTTGAAAAGTGCAATGTCTTCCCAAAATTAGTTTTAACATAAATATACATTAGGGAAAAAATAATATTCTTCCAAAAGTAATGAAAATTACTTACATAAATTATACTCCCAAACTTACAGGATGAGGCAGAACGGTATGATTAATTAGATTATTTAGTTAATAATCTAAATTCCTCCATGTTTTTAGAACAATCTGAGAGAAGTTCACTGGGCCAATCTGAGAGAAGTATATGGGGCAAAATACTGGCAAACACATATATAACCATGACAACGCCCAATCACCAGGTCCCACCGATTTTTAAGAATATGAACTTACACATTCTTCTGAGTGGTTGAGGTCACTAAAATGATCTTACAGATTAAGTCTCATCCCTTCCTTGACTCATCTCAGGACAACCTTTTAAAGCCAGTTCTTAGATGAGATTCTAATGGAGAAAAACGCTTGATACCATAGGGCATCTGGTAGAGTTTCATTACAAGTTAAATGTGGGCAATGTAAAGCATCAGAGAGACTTGAATTCCATTTTTTACATTAACATTTAAGAAGCAATTTTATTTTCTTAATTTTATTTTTAATTTTTTTAGCTGCTCCTTAAGAAATACTATATATTCTCAGTTTAATAACAAACTAGAATTAAATAAAGATTAAGATAAAAAATGCAAAACAAAGATTATCAGCTTCATGTGCTGCCTTGCACACTGTGGCAAGCCCATTATCTCATTACAATTGTGCACGTAACAATAGTTACTCACTAATTACTAAGAAAATTTAGGAATTAGCTGAGATATGCTGTATTTACTAGCTTGATGCTATCCCATTGTAGTAGGATTTGAAAGTTAAAAATATCAATACTTATAGTTTATCACCATGCAAATAATAATAAACAACTCTGACTGGCAAGCAAATCTAATTCCATTCTTAATTAAGTCCAGGGTCCAAATTGTAAGATGCACAAACATAAAATGTGCTTGGAAAATAAGCATTCTCTGGAGGAGTTCCTGAGAAATACACATCTAAAAGGACATAGGGCTCTCCCAACAAATATCACATTGAAATGAAAATTCCTTTCTTTGGACACTTGAAATTAAAGCTCTGCAGAGAAAGCTGGATGATGATAATTGCTGATGATTCTGTACTACAATTTAAATATAGACCCCAATGCTATATTTGAAGTGGAATTATGTGATTGAAACTATGCATTATTTTTTGCCTAGAAAGATAGTTCTTTTTCTGATGTGCATTGAAGTACTAAAGCAGGCAACCTCGAAATAGGTCAAACGCCACCTAACGAGCCCCATAGGATGGGGTCTAAAGACTCCTCCTCTGGACAACTTGATGTGACTCTAGTTTATGTCTTGGTGTCGGTAAGATGACTGTCCTTCCCCTTACCTGATGTGATTGCTGCAGAGTTACACAAACTACCAGTAAAAAATGATTCCCTCAAATCACAATGTTAAAATCCCCTCTATAGGAAGGAATATTCCATTTCTTCCTCAAACTAGTTTTTCAAATGTAGGAGGTGGGTTTAAAACCTTTACTTATGTTTTCAAATATTTTGTGGGCCTATGTTTTTGTATTAAGTTCAACTCATCTAGAAAGAATAGAATGTGGGCTAAATTTCACTTTAGGTTTTTGAAGTTGTTTTTTATTGAGAATGTTCAGAAATATTACAGCTGAAATTAAAGAAATAGACATAAAATTCTATGTACTAAATATTTGAATCAGCTCTCTAAAGTAGGAATTATCCTTCAGTGCTTTGTGTTATACCTGCAAGGTAGCATCTATGCAATATACATTTGAAGAAATGCCTGAAGAAAAACAAAAGAAAAACAGAGACAGTGAGGAATGTAGGTGGAGAGAAGAGCCCTCCAAAGGCAGGCCGAAATCAGCCACTTCTCCGACTTTCTTCAGAGCTTTTGCCATGATTACAGCCTGAAATAATAAATGATAAATGTTACACCACTGAAAAAAAATTGAATTAAAACTGTAACCACAGAGTGAGGAAAAAAACATGAAAAACATAAAATTCAGTTAGATAGCATTATAGCTGGTGATTGTGTGTGGTCTACAAGACAAGGAAAATGTTACCCAAATAAAACAAAATAAAATCAATATTCTCTCCTAATCAAAGGTTTTTAGGGATCAGTGAAAATATACTGGAATCACTTAGGAGCCAATTAAATATGAAATTCAATGAAGCAGCTTAGGTGGGCATTGAAGAACCTAAACCTGTACACAGACGTGAACGGGGCATGTAACCTATGCATTCACCCAAAGCTATACGCTCAGCAGGGCATTGCCCTGGGTTTAAAGTTCTGCTGTTGCTGTCTTAAAATTCTTAATAAGTTTTGAAAAGGGTTTCCACATTTTCATTTTTCACTGGGGCCCACAAATTTTGTCTCCAGTTATAAGGGTGAACTACACAACTATGGGAACAATTATATATATTCAAAAAATTTTTAAAAAGCCAATCTTTTTTATTTAAAAGTATTAAGGGGGTAAAAATGTTTTTATTACATGGATACGTTTTATAATGCTTAAATATGGGCTGTTAGTGTGCTCATCACCTGAACAGTGTTCATTTTACCTAACAGGTAATGTTTCCCCCATTTCTTTCCTCCTCCTCCTTGATTTCCAATGACCTTTACATCTCTCTGTGTCCCTTTGTGCTCATCCATTAGTTCTTAATTATTAGAGAGTACATGTAGTGTTTGTTTTTTTCATTCCTGAGATACTTCATTTAGGATAATGGTCTCCAGTTCCATGCAAGTTGCTGCAAAAGAAGTTATTTCATTCCTTTTTACGGCTGAGTAGTACTTCATGGTGTGTG